>LBNU01038779.1:43611-54377 GCA_014162995.1 Artemisia annua
GCCATTAACTTGACTCAAGTATGAAAATAGAGCATAAGGATTCCATGACATGTAATTTGGAGTTTGGTAATGTCGAGGAATGTTTTGGTTCCAAACATGTTGGTAGTTTGGTCATTGGTTGTAGTTACTTTTTGGAAAGGGGCGTTTGGGAAAAGGTGTCTTAGGTCTCGGTTGAGTGGTTTTAGTTCTAAATTCATTTTTATCAAGTCCTACTCCAGTTTTAACAGCAGGTTTTGTTTCATTTTTATATGTGACATTAACAAATTTTGAACGGTTCGATGTGGAAGCTATCTTTGCTGCTGCAGACCCGGCGGAACCTTTGGGTTCAATGGGCGGAACCTTGTTTTGGGTTCCGCCTGTTCCGCGGGCTGCTGTAGCAATTTTGCTAGTTTCTTGTGCTTTATTTTCTTGTTTCGTTTGACCTTTCGAAGTTTCTAATTTCATGAAGCCTAGACATGTTTTATCAAATGGTGATTTTTGAAGCTTCATAATTTCATCCGCACAAGAAATACTTTTATCAAACTTCTTAAACTTTGTGGTTTGTTTTATTAGATCATCTTGAGTAATTTTTAGTTTCTCAATTTCAAATTTAAGCTCTTCACATGATTTACACAATGTGTCAACACCTTTACTCTTTTCTATCCTTTTAGCCTTTTCTTTTAATTCATAAACTTCATTTTCTAAAAACTCCTTTTTAGTTTTCAAAAATTTATTTTTGTTTATGATCTTTAAGCTTAGTTCACAAAGTTTGTTATATTCTTTTTGTAAGGTATCATTGATTGTTCCTGAACGGTCAACTAAAGTCAACCAAGGAATTGGTCAACAAAAGTCAAACTAGAAAAGGCACAATGCACCAAGGAGAGTAAAGGAGTTCTTCCCGGGTCGTTATATCCCGACGAAGCGTGAAATGGTGTTTAAACCGATTCTGAGATCAAGCGTTTATGAAACAAGGATTGGTGAAAGAGATTGATTGAAATTAAAATACAAAATTATGAATGAAAATGATAAACAAACACTACAAACGATTACTAGAAATCTGGAAACAATTACAAATCTAAAACTGTACGTTTACGTTTAATTAAACGTCTACGTACGAAAATAAAAGTGAAAATGGAAATCTATAAACACCTAGATGATGAAAAACATATTTTTACAATCCTAATGACAAAAGAAAATTTTAAGAAAAAGAAAAATATTTTTTTTGCTTTTTAATTATTTAATATTAATTAATTACTAATTACTAATTAAACTAATTTAAATTAAAATAAATACTAAACTAATTTAGAAAATTACCAAACTTTTTCTAAAACTATTTAACAACTACAGAAGTCCTAAAAAATTATAAAAAGTTCCTAAACTTATAAATAAACTATTTTAGATATTATTTACTTAATTATTAATTAAAAACTAATAAAGCTAATTTAATTAAAAATAATAGCAAATGAACAGTAGAAATTATGAAACTTTTTCTAAAAATACTATGTGATACCAGGAACCTAGGAAAAATATAAAAACTACTAAGTATTTAATAAAAAAAAATAGAAAATAAATTAAAAAGATAAATTCTATTAAATAGAAGCTATCACTAAAATTAAATTAATGATTTTGTTGATTTTCTTTTTATGGACCTATTAGACTACTGATAAAATGAAACTTTAATGAAAGCAAAAATTATGGAACTAAGAAATAAGCAGTTTGGACCCTTAATAAGCCAACAGTTGGATTATTGGCTTGAAAATGGATTAAGAGCTTGAAGAAGCTCACAATAAGCCACTAAGGGTACACAACAGGGAAATAAGATGTAAGTAACTTATATGAACTAGAAATGAGTAAATGGAACAAGAAACAAGCAATGGAGAAGCTACAATAAGCTAATAAGCAAATCCAAGTTACCCTGCCAACCAAACAGGCCTGCAAGGATGTTGTAGGCCAAATTAAGCTAGGGGCAAAGGATCAAAAGCCAAAAGTGAGCTTGGATATGAAAAGCTGGCTTATTGGGGTTTCCAAAAAGCCAAGGATCTCACATTGGGGCCCACTATTAAGCACTGAATGAGCTTATGAAAAAGCTCTCAATGCACTGATTGCTCAGTACACCTGAGAAATGGGACAAACTAGAAACTGAAAGCAGCCCTACAAAATAAGCTGAAAAGTTGAAATTAAGCTTTGGAACCTTGAGTTGGGTGGTTAAGCTTTTCAAAAAGCTAAATCACTAAACCTAAAGTTCACTATTGAGCTTAATTAGAGCTTATGAAAATGGTACAACTACACTGATTGCTCAGTGTAGTGTATTGCTTGGAACAATTGATATGGGCATAATAAGCATTGGAAATAAGCAATCTAAGGAAAATTAAAAGTACACTTAGAAAATGAGCCAGGAAAGCTTCACAAAATCACAAAGCACACAAGCTAACACCAAATAACAAAGCTTATGCAAGCTTATGAAAGTGGTACTAAACCTGTGCACAGGGGAGCTTTATGAAAAATAGCTAAGTAAAAAGCACTAAATAAGCAGGTAAACAAGCTAACCAAAAATTATAAAAAATACTATAGCAATACAACCAGCCAAATAACACTAATCCAAAAGCACAAATCCAAACTCCTAAAATTAAACCCTGTATGAAATTCTAAAGTTTATTCAAAAACTTTTTTCTGAAAACTTTGACTTTTTGAATTATGGACTTGTGTTGACTTTGGTTAACTTTGATTACTTCTAATGTACTGAAAATGTAATATAAAGCTTATATGAGACTTACTTAAGCTAAATCAACAACTATGGAACTGAAATGCATGATCAAGGATCTAGAAAAACTAACAGTTAACACATAAGAGAGCATAACAGAGAATTTTGACTTTTAGATGAAAGGCTACTAGTTTTTATTGTAAAACTGACCTATAGTAACCTAATATGATAAGCCTCAACTAACAACAACAACTAAAACAAGCTAGAGTACTATGCAATCCTCAGAACCAAACACCGCTTTAAAATTTTGATTTAGTGATTTTCAATAAGCTTTACTGATTTAATGCACAAATCTGTTTCCAAAAGTCACAATATGATTAAGTAAGCTTAAAGGAACACATAAACAACAACAATAACAACAAAACACCATCAATCACCATTATGCTAAAATGGCAGTGATGAGCAATATTGAGCAACTTGGTAAACTAATGAACACACATGATTTAATTCAAAATATATCAACTTAAACACAGAAGATAAACATAAAAACACTAGAACTAAGTAGATTAACCTAAGCTAAAGTAAAATGCAAGATAATTAGAAAAAGCTTACAAAACTGCAACCAAGCATGGAACTGAGAATCAAGAACCAAAATCACTACCTAAAGGCTTCCCACGAAACCACTAGCCCACTACCATCCATTATTTACAGTGCTCCTTGCTTTCATCATCTTCTTTTTGTATTTTTTATTTTTGAGTGATTTTTTTGGTATTTTTTTAGTATTTTTAATTCTCTAAGTTGAACTAATTTACATTATTTGAAAGCTTTAAAAAACTTATAAGTAAGCTTAAACAAACTTAAACAAGCACTAAATAACAACTTTAAACTAGATTGAGCCAAATTGAGATTTTTAGTACAATTTGCATAAACTGAAATCCAACAAGGAACTGAGATTTTTGATTCAAAGAAGTCTTAACTACACTGAAGTACTTGATATTACACCTTGAAACTGAGTTTTACAACTAAAATAGGAAATTACAAGAAAACGATTAAAAAATACTAAGTAATTATTACACACTGCTGCTCCTGGCTTCTCTTTCTTTTCATAGTGAACTTCTAGGGCTGGATAGGGTTTCTGAATGAATCCCACTTCAATTTTGAGCTTAATGTTTTGGTTCCAAACATGTTGGTAGTTTGGTCGTGGGTTGTAGTTACTTTTTGGAAAGGGACGTTTGGGAAAAGGTGTCTTAGGTCTCGGTTGAGTGGTTTTAGTTCTAAATTCAATTTTATCAAGTCATACTCCAGTTTTAACAGCAGGTTTTATTTCATTTTTATATGTGACATTAACAAATTTTGAACGGTTCGATGTGGAAGCTATCTTTGCTGCTGCAGACCCGGCGGAACCTTTGGGTTCAACGGGCGGAACCTTGTTTTGGGTTCCGCCTGTTCCGCGGGCTGCTGTAGCAATTTTGCTAGTTTCTTGTGCTTTTATTTTCTTGTTTCGTTTGACCTTTCGAAGTTTCTAATTTCATGAAGCCTAGACCTGTTTTATCAAATGGTGATTTTTGAAGCTTCATAATTTCATCCGCACAAGAAATACTTTTATCAAACTTCTTAAACTTTGTGGTTTGTTTTATTAGATCATCTTGAGTAATTTTTAGTTTCTCAATTTCAAATTTAAGCTCTTCACATGATTTACACAATGTGTCAACACCTTTACTCTTTTCTATCCTTTTAGCCTTTTCTTTTAATTCATAAACTTCATTTTCTAAAAACTCCTTTTTAGTTTTCAAAAATTTATTTTTGTTTATGATCTTTAAGCTTAGTTCACAAAGTTTGTTATATTCTTTTTGTAAGGTATCATTGATTGTTCCTGAACGATCAACTAAAGTCAACCAAGGAATTGGTCAACAAAAGTCAAACTAGAAAAGGCACAATGCACCAACGAGAGTAAAGGAGTTCTTCCCGGGTCGTTATATCCCGACGAAGCGTGAAATGGTGTTTAAACCGATTCTGAGATCAAGCGTTTATGAAACGAGGATTGGTGAAAGAGATTGATTGAAATTAAAATACAAAATTATGAATGAAAATGGTAAACAAACACTATAAACGATTACTAGAAATCTGGAAACAATTACAAATCTAAAAGTGTACGTTTACGTTTAATTAAACGTCTACGTACGAAAATAAAAGTGAAAATGGAAATCTATAAACACCTAGATGATGAAAAACATATATTTACAATCCTAATGACAAAAGAAAATTTTAAGAAAAAGAAAAATATATTTTTTTTTTTGCTTTTTAATTATTTAATATTAATTAATTACTAATTACTAATTAAACTAATTTAAATTAAAATAAATACTAAACTAATTTAGAAAATTACCAAACTTTTTCTAAAACTATTTAACAACTACAGAAGTCCTAAAAATTTATAAAAAATTCCTAAACTTATAAATAAACTATTTTAGATATTATTTACTTAATTATTAATTAAAAGCTAATAAAGCTAATTTAATTAAAAATAATAGCAAATGAACAGTAGAAATTATGAAACTTTTTCTAAAAATACTATGTGATACCAGAAACCTAGGAAAAATATAAAAACTACTAAGTATTTAATAAAAAAATAGAAAATAAATTAAAAAGATAAATTCTATTAAATAGAAGCTATCACTAAAATTAAATTAATGATTTTGTTGATTTTCTTTTTATGGACCTATTAGACTACTGATAAAATGAAACTTTAATGAAAGCAAAAATTATGGAACTAAGAAATAAGCAGTTTGGACCCTTAATAAGCCAACAGTTGGATTATTGGCTTGAAAATGGATTAAGAGCTTGAAGAAGCTCACAATAAGCCACTAAGGGTACACAACAGGGAAATAAGATGTAAGTAACTTATATGAACTAGAAATGAGTAAATGGAACAAGAAACAAGCAATGGATAAGTTACAATAAGCTAATAAGCAAATCCAAGTTACCATGCCAACCAAACAGGCCTGCAAGGATGTTGTTGGCCAAATTAAGCTAGGGGCAAAGGATCAAAAGCCAAAAGTGAGCTTGGATATGAAAAGCTGGCTTATTGGGGTTTCCAAAAAGCCAAGGATCTCACACTGGGGCCCACTATTAAGCATTGAATGAGCTTATGAAAAAGCTCTCAATGCATTCCAACAACAACAACTGAAACAAGCTAGAGTACTATGCAATCCTCAGAACCAAACACCCCTTTAAAACTTTGATTTAGTGATTTTCAATAAGCTTTACTGATTTAATGCACAAATCTGTTTCCAAAGGTCATAATATGATTAAGTAAGCTTAAAGGAACACATAAACAACAACAATAACAACAAAACACCATCAATCACCATTATGCTAAAATGGCAGTGATGAGCAATATTGAGCAACTTGGTAAACTAATGAACACACATGATTTAATTCAACATATATCAACTTAAACACAGAAGATAAACATAAAAACACTAGAACTAAGTAGATTAACCTAAGCTACAGTAAAATGCAAGATAATTAGAAAAAGCTTACAAAACTGCAACCAAGCATGGAACTGAGAATCAAGAACCAAAATCACTACCTAAAGGCTTCCCACGAAACCACTAACCCACTGCCATCCATTATTTACAGTGCTCCTTGCTTTCATCATCTTCTTTTTGTATTTTTTATTTTTGAGTGATTTTTTTAGTATTTTTTTAGTATTTTTAATTCTCTAAGTTGAACTAATTTATATGATTTGAAAGCTTTAAAAAACTTATAAGTAAGCTTAAACAAACTTAAACAAGCACTAAATAACAACTTTAAACTAGATTGAGCCAAATTGAGATTTTTAGTACAATTTGCATAAACTGAAATCCAACAAGGAACTGAGATTTTTGATTCAAAGAAGTCTTAACTACACTGAAGTACTTGATATTACACCTTGAAACTGAGTTTTACAACTAAAATAGGAAATTACAAGAAAACGATTAAAAAATACTAAGTAATTATTACACACTGCTGCTCTTGGCTTCTCTTTCTTCTTATAGTGAACTTCTAGGGCTGGATAGGGTTTCTGAATGAATCCCACTTCAATTCTGAGCCGTTGGATGGCTCAGAGCAATCCTAGCCTTTGAAAACTGATTTGGCGCCAAAAGTCTTTATACACAATCTCTGGTTTCTTGGAGGATTTTGTGATCAATAAATGATCTTTGGATTATGTGGAGGTTGTGGGGGACAAGGAATGGGAGGCTGAGGTGGAGGTGAGGGTGATGAACAGTTGCCAGTACCAAGTTGGAGGGGAGAGGGTGAATGTTTGACTAGGAGTTTGACTAGGGAAGGATATATAACGGGGGTGGGGGGTTTTTTTATATAAAGGGTAAATGGGCTAAGGGGTATTGGGCTATCAGAGAAAGGTTGGGGCTTGTTGGGTTTGGATGTGTTTTGGGTTTATGAATAAAAGGGTCCGTTTGTTTATAGTCTTAGAAAACCACAAGGACCAATTTTGCAACTTGTTGAAACTTGAGGGGCCTGGTTTGTAATTTTTCCAAAATATTTATAAGGACCATTATTGCCACATTTGATAAACCAAGGACCATAGATGCAATATTTCCAAAATTTAAAACCTTAGGGACCATTTTTGCCAAATTTACAAAGTTGAGGGGCCTTGTTTGCCAATTTGTGAAAACTTTTATCCAAGGATCAATATTGAACATTTTTGAATTTCCAAGGACTTAAGTTGACTTTTCTTTGAAATAATTTGACCAGAGACTAATTTTGACAATCTTTGAAAGTTGGGGGACTAAAACTGCCAAACATGCAAACTTTGTTCGTTTTTCATTAGTTTTCAAACATTTTGCATTTGAGACGTATAAAACACGATCCTTGGATATTTTCTACATTTTGATGCGTTTTTGCGAGTTTTCAGATGTTTTTGCAGTTCGGGTTTGACCAAAAATGATGAGTGTTTGAGCACTCATCAATCATCACTCAATAGACGAATAAGATGAGTCGGGAGTACATCATTTGAGTCATGAGCCATGAGAGCAACCATCATCATTCTTTGAGCTCATCGTCACTATTCTTCATACACTCCAAGCACCACTACCAAAAGCTTGTATGTGATTGCTTCTTTGCGGTTTTGGGACATTCCTGCCTATTGATGACTTGTATCTCCACACCTAAAGAAATTTCCTTTCAACTTTCCTTTTATCATCACGATCTTTTCGGAAGGTATCTTTTATCCTTTAGGTTGCCTAACAAATTTCCTCGTTACGAAGAAATTATTAAGTCTCTAACGGCCATTGGCATATTCTTCATCACACTATCGAACTAGACTCTTCATCATCACTTGATTGGACTCTAGCTTTCAACGCAATAACTTGACTTTTTCTAATCTTGACTCTTAACTATTTCGAATCTATTTTCATTACCATTTATGAACTTTGAGTTTCCAATTAGCTCATCAAGTGACATGCTTGAATAGATTCTTGGTATTTCATTGCGGCTCACTTTTGCTCTCCACTTCGGATGGAGTGCTCTAAGGAATTTCCTGACAAAATTCTTTAGCTACAAAAAGATTCATTCAAGATGCTTTAAGTGAAGTATGATATTTTAAAACCTAGGCAAATGCACTATCAAATAACTTTCATCTTCGTTTAATAACAAAATGTAATATTGTTGAATGAGAAGATCAATTTTTATCTTAACTTGTGAGTTTCTGATGAGTGACATTTAAGGATTGCAAATTTCTTTTGGCGTTTTACACTAAGACTCTTTCATATTCTTTCTTAGCAAAGGCATTATTAACATCATTTAGCTTCATTATTTTTAGCTATCAATTTCTTTGATTCATCCTTTAGTGTTTGTAGCTTAATATTGTCACCATCAAGCAATATAAACCATAAATGCTATATCTTTAGTTTCACGTAAGTTTCAATCGGCTTTTTCTATAAATCAACCATTTGCTTCAAAAATAGTATGGTGGTCTTGCATAGATTGCCCTTCTTTGTAATTTTCAAAATCCATGGATCGTTTCAAGTTTTAAAACACAATATATTTTAAAAGACATTGAGTAACGTTGCTGACCTTGATGCCAATTGTGGAAAACTAGAAGGGGGTTAATGTTTACGTTTTTAAGTTGTTACTTTTGACTTCGTGTATCAAAGAATCTAAATAAAATACAATATTTATTATGCAAAAGATACGAAAAGAACGATCAACCACAACACGAGCATTTATCGTTGTTCGGCTACAAGGGATCTTTTTCCTTGCCCTACGTCCACGCCCCGAGTATCCAAATCGAGATTTCTTTCACTAATCAACACAAGCTCCTTTCACCGGCGGAGAAAACTTACACTTCGCTTACATGAAATTACCGACACTAGCTGATGTCCGAGTTTCCTTTTAAGGGTACAACCACTCCGTTAGTTCCTTTCTACAAGGTAAACAATTCCGTCACCTATGTATTTAAGGCCTAATACTAACAACGATCACACACTTAATGAATACACAACAACACAAATGAGGTGTAATACTACAAGAATATTAACAATCTAAGCTAACAAGTTCTTGCAAAATTTGTGTGAATACTTGTAACTTCTGTATGAGTGGTGAACTTTCTTTGTGTCACACCCCAAAATCGGGTCGCAGCGGAATGATCCGAGGGGTGACGTCAGAATACAAGTACAGGAAATAAAGATGACCTCTAGTGAGTCATTTTGAAAACAAGGTTTGATTTAAACATGAGAGTTTATCAAAGATTAAGTTTCAGAAGTTCTCACCATCAAAATGTAAGAATTTTAATTACATAACAAAACGCTATAATGCAAAGAAATCTTCATCATGTGTGCTTCCAAAATGTGACCGATTGCGTTTCCATACAATAAGGTTATCGATACCCTTATTACCTGAGAATATCGCTAAAATGGCAAACCAATAAATGTTGGTGAGAGATTCATAGGTTTAAAATAAATAGTATTGCGGACCACAAATTTCAATAGACAAGAAAATACAACGAATATAATTTCACAGCCAAAAATAGTATATACAGTGCCTAAGCTCATGACCCCGAAGCTCGACGTAATGGTATGCAATCAAGCATAGTAATCATTGCCCCTAAATAAGTGTTTGCCAGACACTCGGAAATAATCCAAATGATATGCGTCCGTTTGACAGGTTGGCGCGACCAACTCGGACGGGGTGTCAACCCAAATAGATCTATTCATAACATCCGCGCTTACAAGTAATTAACGGTTCATGATTCGTAGGGGACTTTAATGGCATGCGGTAACTTAGGCAAAGTAACAGTTTTAGTATTTGCGTCCGTATGTAAAAACAATCGTTATATTCCCACCCCGAGGGTTTAGAAATCATGTAATAACAATGTAAAAAGTCGGGGCTATGAAACTCACCTGTAGTAATCACGTACTCAGAGTAATGAAAACGAGTTTCTTATGCGAGAAAACTCAAGAACGACCTAAAAATATATAAGTCGTCTTAGGACTTTGTAATATGTATCGTAGGTATTTTGTGAATCCATTTATCACCCATATATGTTTGTAAAGTAATTTAGTAAAATAATATGTACTTTTGTTAATGAAATTGCCACAATGTTTAAATGTTTGCTAATGTTCAAGTCCGTTAGGTTAATGGGTATTTCTAAAATCTCTAACAGGTCTATGATGAGACGAAAAATGTTACGTTTTTAGGGGTCGGTTTGAATCCTAAGTCGTATGTTTTTGGTTTGGATTTCACCCAAAGTCGTTTCTTTTCTCATTTTAGGTACTTTTGAAGGGAAAATCACAAAAGAAGCATTTTCGGGCGTTTTCGGAGTGAAAAAGTGCGGAAAACAACAAAAACTCAAAAGACCTTGAAGATTACTGAAGGTGACGCCGTCACACTCTACTAAGTGACGCCGTCAGGAACAAGTGAAGTCCAGAAGTGGAAAAAAGACTCGTGACGATCCAGAGAGTTCGTAGTGTAAATTGTGACGCCGTCAACCAAGGCCGTCAGATCTGGAACCAGCAATTATGACCACGTCAATCAAGGCCGTCAGGAAACCCTAATCGTCGAGCTGACGACGTCACCTATTGGG
>LBNU01038780.1:7296-28147 GCA_014162995.1 Artemisia annua
AGATTATTGAGGAAGAAGTTGGAGATTCCTCCTAATCCAGTTGCTAATGATCTCACACATGCTGAGCAGTTGGTAGGATTGATCAAGTCTCAGCTTCTTCAACAGAAGTCTTCTACTTGATTTGGTATATCTTGTTGTATTTGTGTTTATTTTTTTATATTAAAATAAAAATGTACTAACTATTTGCAGATTTGTTGTATAGTAGCTATGTTGATGGTTCTCAACTCACCAGATGTGACTTGTGTCCATCAAAGAGTTGGCTAGTCCAAAGGGTACAACTTTGGTAAAGACTAATCAAATCTGTTGATGGCTGTATTGGTTTGCCAAAAATCATAGGGTACTCAACTCACCCATGCTTAATTGCTGAGAGTTGAAATGGTCATCAATTCACCATGGATCTTATTCAATGAAAATCCTAAGAGTTGACTAGCCCATGAGTATATGGCTTATGGTAAAGGCTGTGGAAATCCATATTGGTTATCAATTCACCAAGGATGTTTCCTTTAAGAGTTGGCTAGTCCTGAGCAAACGGCTACAGGTAAAGACAACTCAAATCCGTTTATAGTTGATGATTTACTCAAAATCATATGGTTATCAGTGTACCATAGTTTTCGAACTTAAACATTTGGCTACTCCAGTAGTAATGGCTATTGGTAAAGAGACATCAAATCCATTATTTTCAATGATTCACCTCTCACAGGGGTTAACACACCTGGATGTGATGAGAATAGTCTGAAACTTATCATGTTTTGATGTATCTGCTGACAAGTGTTGCTGCAAAGATCTGGTATTTCAAGTCTATCATCATAGAGATGTTCAGTTTTGGTTCTTTGCTGCTGATGTTCGAAGTCAATCCTCTAGGCTTATGTTGTCTTCATGATCTATCAAGAAATCTTGAACTTAACCCAGGTCAACTTCAAGATTAGGGGAGGATTGTTGGGAATTCTACTAAGTGTGGAATCTACTGATGGTTACTGCTGAAGGGAATCTGCTGAAGACCAGATTCTGCTGAATAAGAGATACTGCTGAAGACTATGTATTAGCATATTTAGTTTCTGCGGATAATGTTTAGCCGCGTATTATGTAATGTATTTAGGATATGCATGAGTTATATTAGGAAAAGATAATGCATATTATTTAAAGTTTATAGAAGATACGTTTCTTGGGAAACGGTTTAGGTTAGGGTTCCTTGTCTATAAAAGGAACACAAGTTTATGTTTTATGTAACGAACGAGTTTACAAGTTTTCAATATATAATCCATAGAGGATTAAGCGTTCTTAGTATTTATTGTTTTATGCTTGTATTTGTTTTCCGCATTAGAGTACAAGCTTTGGAGATTCTCTATTAGAGTGTTTGTGATTACATAGACACTGCTAACGATCAACGAGAGCTACAAGATCTATCAAGGTTATATAGATTCAACAGGTATGAACTAGTAGGAAAGGGCGAGATGCTATGACAAGTATGGTACGTATGTTACGCATATAGAAAATATTAATAGTAAATAGTGTAAGTTAAGTATGTATAAGTCACCAAATAGTAAGGTACAATACATAGTTATGTTACATAAAACAGTAAGTAAGGCATCAAAACTTGGCAGGCAGGCATGTGGCGGTCATAGGGTTTCGTTTTTGTAAAAGTAGTTATTTTCTAGGTTTTTAAAATACCCAGTTCTCTATAACCAAGGCTCTGATACCAATCTGTAACACCCCCAAAATCTGGTTTAGCGGAAGCATACATGTTTGGGTGCTACTAAAATGGTATCACAACACAAAGTAAAAAGAACGATTTTACCTTAACCGTTTAATTGAAATTTCATATTCAAAAGGATTTCGTTTACAGTATTCCAAAAATAGTGTGGAAATATAAGCCTATAAAAGATATAAAGCGGTCCCAAATACATTAGAGTCATCTATGACCATGCCATGCCATGCCAAAAGCCTCCATAACCAGGCTATCGCCTTAAACCTGAAAATACATGCTAAAAGTGTCAACACGAGGTTGGTGAGTTCATAGGTTAGTATGAATAGTAATTCAGTATAAAAGAAACGTGAGTTCGAATAAGCTTGATGTCCATTGTGTCGCGTATAATATCATGAAAATAGAGCTTATTATCAAGTAATGCAATAACGTGGACCACAAGTTAAACATTTGCTTGACCGTTACATTCGGTTATGATCACATATGAGCTGACCGGTACATTCGGTCACGTATGTACATAACAGGTTGGCCAGTTCATTTGCCAGGTTGACCAGTTCATTTGCCAGGTTGGCCAACTCTTGTGCCTTAACCAGTTCATTTGGTTATACAGGTATAATCATTTAAAGTACTTTCCGTATGTTAAGTAATCACGTATGTAACAGGTAAAAACAGAATGCATCGAATAACGAAAACAAGTATTTCAGTCAAACAGCAAAGTTTGCGTAAACAATTCGTGTATCCAAGTAAACAAGGATTGAGTTTAGTTAAAAACGAGCATGTATTCTCCCCCCAAGACAATTATAAAACGAGTAAAAATAGGGGGCCATGAAACTCACCTCAATAATAGAAATCTGCTAGTCAACAAACAACAAGATGCAACCGCTCTGACACGCGACCTAAATCAGTATGGTAAGTCTTAGCGTACTATTCGTGTTTTTCAATTGTTTGACTCATTTGAAAAGTTTAGGTGTGTTAAGTGCTCGTGTATTTCTTGCTTGCTGTGTGGTAACATATATTTCAAAAGTGGTTTATCGTAAAGACTCTTGGTGATGGCTCGTGGTGAATGTGTATGGTGAGAGTACGTGTGACGGAACATCCGTGCGTTGTATTCATCGTTATAATACGTAAGTAATATATATATATATATATATATATATATATATATATATATATATATATATATATATATATATATATATTATATATAATAATAGTAATTATATTTTTAATTAATTAAGCATGTAATTAATTAAATATGTTTGAGAAATTTTTATAATAATAAAGCTAATGAAGGTATATTATATTATAAATATTATTTATTATTTATAATATAATTTAATATTAAGAATTTGAAATAAATACTTTGTATTTAGAAAAATTATATAAGTGTAAGTAAAAATACTCTAAGTGTTATTGTTTTTAGAAAATTTGGGCATGACCCGTTCGTTTATTCAACGTTTTCATTTTTCTCAAATGTTGCAAATTTCTCAACTAAACCGTTCGTTAACTTGCCTTTCAAAAAAAAAAAAAAAAAAACCGTTCGTTAACTTTATTTGCAAAAATTAGTACATAATATATATACTAATCACTATTTTTATAGTTATCGATATAATTCGTTATAAAAATAATCGTCACAAGCTCAAATATATGTCAAAACTCATTTTCGTTACCCGAAATGTTTATTGGGCCTAAATTTCGCTATTGGGTTCATTAGTCCAAAAACTAGCCCAAACCATTTAACCCGATCTAATTTACGATATATATATATCGTTATATGTCCAAATTAATTTTTATACGTCCGATAACAAATTTTGATCAAAAAGTCAAAGTTGGAAAAATATTTGTTGGGCTCGGCCCAACTGCCACCGATCACCCATTGGGTTCAAAATCTCCACTTGGCCCAAAATCCATTTTAGTGTTTATAATTACGTAACGATTTATAATTAAACGTATTTAACACTTATAATTAGGTTTTAATTCTCAACAAGTCAAGTTTAGTCAAATCTCATTTCATTCGACCTAAAATAAATATTTTCGGCCAAAAATGTTTTATTTGACCAAAAATTGTAGTTTTACTAATTAATTACAATTAGTTATGGTTAATTCAGTATATGCTTTATTATAACTTTTCAAGTAAAATTTCCACCATTTCACCACTTGAAGCAAAATTTTATGTTTTTCAAACCCCAATAATTTCATATTTAGTACTAGCCGATTTATATATATACACACAAAAGTGTATATTTCGTCTTAAACTCGCGTAATTAGCACAAGCTACATTTGTATCATCAAATTAGTACCACAAGCAACAAGATTACCACACAAGCAAGAAATACTAAAATGACCATAATAGCATTTAATGAGAGTCGATTTCATGCATGCAAACACAATCTATATATAATAGCATCATAAGAACATGTTATAAACAAGATTAGAAAAAGTTTTGATGAATGCTTACAAAGGGTGTGTTTGTACGTGTGCTAGCAAGACCAAAGGAGACCCAAAATGCTTTAAATTAACCCAAACCACGCTCCGATTTACCCAAAACTCTTGAATTTAATACCCAATTAACTTGAACTTAAAAAATTATTTGTGGATCTTGAATTTCTTGCATATTTTTGGCTAGAGAGTTTTTGGAAGATAAGAAGATGAAGAATGAGATCTAAACAAGTGTTTACCCATTATATAAGTAAATTAACTAACTATAGTTTTAAACTTTGTGTAAAAGGGTGCACCAAGGATTTTAGGGAGAATTTGCATGTGTTTTATTTGTGGGAAGGTTGGGTGGCCGGTTTAGGATCCAAGGGGGGGGGGATCAAATGCGATTTTTACTCCTTTTTGGTGCATCGTGTATCTGTTTAAGCTTAAATGTAACCGAAACGTCCCAGTTTGACTTTTTTGGACACGTACACGTAAAATAAAGTTTTTAGCCATGTTTTTGTCTGAAATGTAATAAAGTGTCATTACTNAAGGATTTTAGGGAGAATTTGCATGTGTTTTATTTGTGGGAAGGTTGGGTGGCCGGTTTAGGATCCAAGGGGGGGGGGATCAAATGCGATTTTTACTCCTTTTTGGTGCATCGTGTATCTGTTTAAGCTTAAATGTAACCGAAACGTCCCAGTTTGACTTTTTTGGACACGTACACGTAAAATAAAGTTTTTAGCCATGTTTTTGTCTGAAATGTAATAAAGTGTCATTACTGACTTAAAAATATATTTATTTGACTGTTACCATAGGTATTGTGGTGTCGGTTCGCGTGCGGCGTTGTTTTTCAGAAAAATGTGAGAAAGATCTCAATAAATTAGGAAACTTGTCTGTAACTATCCGAAATGGATTAATTTGTGTTTACTGATAAAAATAGACTTTTTTCAGTGATGACTGTAAGCTACAGTGTGCAGGACAGCTCCCGAAAATGTTCAGAAATGTACAGAAACATGCAGAAACATGCAGTTATGCATTTAAATACTCTATGAAAATAATAAATAAATATTTATTATTAAATTTGTAGAAACTAGAGGGGGGGGGGGAGGTTGAATAGTTTCACCGTTATTAATTTCGTTTTAGAAAATTTACTTTCCAAGTTGTGTTTATGAAAATTGATCGATTCGATATTTATGTGAATTCAAAACAACAACAAAATACAATCAATAATAAGTAACTAAGTAAAAGTAAAGCAAGGAAAGATCAAATCGTGACATGCGGATTTATAGTGGTTCGTCCACGAAGCTCACTCCTTCGTCCTTACTCCACTCCTCAAGTCTCACACTCGAGAGTTTCACAAACACTATATCAACACGCTCCCTTATGGCGGAACAAACCTTACACAAGCTTACACCAAGTTTAACGACACTAAGCGGAATGTCGAGTCCTAATCCTAGCTAGAACCAATCTAACAAAGCCCACGTTGCTTTACACCACGTACAAACACGATGGCACGATATAACACAATACACAATATAAGAATTGCACTCAAGTCCTATTACATACAAGAAATAATGAATGCAAATGATGATGGATCCGCAACAATGAGTAAGACTCTTCTCTAACACTTCGTCTCTTGAGTACAACGAATGTTCTTCTCTTGCACTATGGAAGGATGATGAGTGTGATCACTTGTAAACAACTAAGAACCCGATAATGTGATCAAAGACTATGCTTTGGAAAGGATTTTGCAATACAGAAAGTTTTAGTGCACAAGAGGTAAAGTTTTCTGAGAAACAACAGTTCTGTATTTATAAACGCCAGGAGAGAGACCACGGTCCCGTAAATACCAGATGGTCCTTTATCGATAAGGGACCGTCGACCTATTTAAGGGACCGTCCTAACATACGCTCCCATTTTTGTCCTGACGTGGTGAAAATTTATCTGGTGAAAAATTTCTGTCGCTTTTGAGCGGGAAATATGGCTGTTATGAATTTGAAATTTGAAAACTTTTCTTAATAAAACATTTCTTTAAATTATACAAAAATACTTTTGTAAAAATGTTTTGTGACATGAAAATGTAAAGTTTAGGTGAAAAATAAGTCCTTTGATCACATACACAAGTTGGTAGATGTTTGTACATACCTTAAGTGATGTTGAAGACGAAAACGAGTTTTCTCGATCAAAAACTTATTAAACGTAGTTTTACGTAACGTGTGTTTGTATTTTGTGATTATCAAAACTAGAAGAGACCGAATAATGCAAATGACGTTTTTGACATTATTTATATTAACAATCTCCCCCTTTTAGATGATTACAAAATATAAACTTATTTTAGATAAAACTAGATGTTAATGAGTTTTCAAAACGAGTTTCGTTTTCTTCTCCCCCTTTTTGTAGAATCAAAAAGGCTTCGTCATGAATGCGACGGCATCATGATGACTCCCCCTAGCTTGATGCTCCCCCTTGATGAGGACACCGGGAATCGATCGATGGAATTTGGCTATAAATGGTTAGAAGAAACATACAAGCAAACATATAAATCCTGCACACAAAACAAGAATAGGCAGGAATATACAAGCTGCGGACGGTCCCTTAAAGTGGTGGATGGTCCGTTATCACTGGGGGACCGCCATGGAGATATGGGACCGCCGATAGTAAAACAACCTGGAACATAAAATATGCATCATTAACTAGTTCATTCATTAAGAAATTAAAACGTCATTCATATGACTTTTACAACATGAGTCTACATTCATAATCCTAGTCTAATCTTCTAGGATAGCTCATGATGAGTTCGGTTTTATTAATGAGCATGCATGCTTCTCTAGTACTTGCGAGGATGTGGTGGAGATGGGTTCTTGGGTAAGGGTTGTAGAAACCCGAATGACAAGAGGATGGAAATGATGTAGTCTAGATCATTCTTCATCTTTTGAAAGTGGTTGTGGTTGTAAATGCAACAAGCACAATAACCCCCATGGGCATCCACTCGGGCAAGAGTGGGGTGAGACATATTTGGAGGATGAACTTTTTGGGATAGGATGATGTTGAGGAGGCTCAAGTCAATAAGGTTGGAGAATTCTTGAGCCTTGATTGAGTGTAGGGAGTTGACATTTGGCAATGGAGTTTGCAACAATGGTGGTAATGAATGATTTTGAGGAGTCGGGTTTGTATGCTCATTGTGAGTGGATGGAGTCTTATTTTATGGTTGAGAGGCAAAGAATGAAAATGATGAAGATGATGCCTCATGTTGTGATGTGGGATTGGAAGTAGCATGGTGATTGTTTGAGTTGTTTGAGTGGTTCATGAAATTGCCAAGGCTTTGTTTCTTCGTCCATATGGGTTTGACTGATATTCTTGGTTTTCTAGGAGGTGATATTTTGTGGGATGACATTGAGAAGGAGGAAGGTTATGCCATGACAATGGAAGGACGGAGGAAGGGTTTAAGTAGATGAGGAAGTTTGCAAGAATAGCAAAGCATGCATGCTTGGTTAAGTTAGTTCAAATGATGTTTAAGCAAATTAGGAATAAGTATAAGACCTAAGGGTAGGCTAGTCAAGCATGCAGGAACATAAAGTCACGATACACAAACAAAGGGACGGTTCCTGTAAATAGGTGGATGGTCCTTTAGCATTTGGGGGACCGCCGGGCAATAAGGGACCGCCATCAGAAGGTTTTCCAGATTTCAGAGAATGTTTCTAGTGTGTGCCTATATGAAACATATGTGGAGATGCGATTATCTCGACCCTAAATGAAATAAAATCCTAAGAGATAATCCAAAGTCTCCTAATTTCAATCTTGCTTATCTTTCCATGTCGGATAACATATTTGTTACATGATCCGATAAAGGATTTGAGCGCATCGTGCATGCATGGAAAAAAAGCGTTTTTGAATTGTATTAACAATGCAAGAAAAATTGATTTTTCCTATTCCTGAGAAGATTTTGAGCATATGAATTGGGGTTTTTATGCACAAAATCAAGTTCTCTTATTATCATGCCATAATGGTTGAAAAAAAATTTTACTTCCCCAATTTTTATTTGTGTGCGCAAAAGAATCCTAGACTCAGATTAGAGGAGATAAATATATTAGGTTATCTAAGATGATATATGTTCCGTCATTCCTAATCCTAATGGTTCACGTTTAAGGGGTTTAGTGAGAATATCAGCTATATTTTCCTCCGTTGGAACTTTTTCAATAGATATGTTACCCTTTTGTACATTATCCCTAAGAAAATGGTGACGAATCTCAATGTGTTTGGTACGAGAGTGTTGCACGGGGTTTTTACTTAAATCTATTGCTCCTTTATTATCACACATGATGGGAATATCATCAAGTGTAATGCCATAGTCTACGAGAGCTTGTTTCATCCATAGTGCTTGTTGACATGCCTTTCCGGCGCTTACATATTCGGCTTCGGTTGTGGAGATAGCTAGTGCCGTTTGTTTCTTGGAGAACCAAGAAGTTAAACAACAACCCACGAAGGTACAAATGCTACTAGTACTTTTTCGATCCACATAATCTCCCGCATGATCAGATTCGGCATTAACTATAGTTTCTATGCCGGTTCGCTTAGGATACCATAATCCTAAGTGCATAGTGCCTTTAATGTATCGGAAGATACGCATAACCACTTCTAAATGAGAAGTTTTGGGATCTTCTTGAAAGCGTGCACAAAGGCAAACACTAAACATGATATCGGGCCTACTTGCCGTTAGGTACAATAAACTTCCTATCATACCCTATACTTAGTACTATCTACGGATTCACCCTCTTCATCTTTGGTGAGCTTTGTGTCCGTAGCCATTGGTGTTTTCATTGGCTTAACATCTTCTAGTCCAAATTTCTTAAGCATTTCCTTAATATACTTAGATTGATTAAAGAATATTCCATCATCTAATTGTTTTATTTGTAGTCCAAGGAAGAAGTTAAGCTCGCCCATCTTACTCATTTCAAACTCGTCATGCATGATTTTTGAGAATTCATCACACATATTTTGACAAGTTGAACCGAATATAATGTCATCGACAGATAATTGGACAATTATGATGTTCGAATTTTTCTTGTTGGTGAAAAGAGTGTTATCTAACATTCCTATCGAGTATTCATGCTTAAGAAGAAAAGTTTTCAACCTATCATACCAAGCGTTAGGGGCTTGTTTTAAACCATACAGAGCTTTCTTAAGTCTATAAACATGCTCGGGGTACTTGTAAAACCCTAAAATCTGAAACATGCAAAATTACCAAAATGCCCCTAAGCTTAAAAATCACCTAACATATTAAAGGAACCATATTATTTAAATTTTGTACACAACTAGATAATAAAAACTATCCTAAGTTTATATTTGGAACCAAGACTTAGGGGCTGGTTTTAAAAACTATCCCAGAATATTTTTTAAAGTTTCCTATTATATAAAAACGAATTATCCATATTATGTTACATAATAATCGGCTGAATTGATTTGCCAAACCCACCAATAACGAATTTGTAATTTGTTTCCTTCTATATATCTTCTAATAATACTCATATATCTCACAAAAATACGGTTCACCAAAGATTTGTTCCAAAAACTCCTAAAATAAACCCTAAAACGCTCCCAAAATTCCCCACGTCTGCAAATAATATTCTGGAAACTATTAGGCAATTTTCTTGAACGTGTGTGGAGGCAATGAAGGCGGGAAAAATAATTTTTGAGGCTGGTGAAGTGTGATTCGATTGTTTGGATTTTATTTGTTCGATTTATTCTAAACCGAGGCTGTTATTTTGTTTTTGCTCGATTCCTCGTTAAATTTTCAAGAAGGTAACTTTGTATCATCCTATAATCCATATTATACGTGTAAAAATTATCCATGCATGCTGGAAAACTCGTTTGGATCAAAATAAAATCGAAAACCCTAAAAAGGAAATAAATTCCAATCGGCTGGAAATAATTTTTATGAACTTTGAATGTATTTTATTCATGTCCTGTATAGGTTATTAGACTCTAATAAAATAATTTTTATGATGATCAAAGCTTAGATTTCTGTTTTGGAATTGTTTTATAATCGTATGATTTAAAGAAAAGAAAATAAAAGGAATAAAGGATCCAATGGATTAGGGTTAGGGTTCTTGGTAATTTTACTGCATTAATTGGTGTTTAAGGATGAATTGATGATGGTCTAATGATTGGGGAAATTAGGGTTAGGGTTTTGTATATTTTAATTTGAACCGAATTGGATTTTAAAAACTAAAGGGATGAGTTTTGTAAACTATTTAACATGTGGGGCATTTCTGGAAATCATAAAATAGCTTCGAAAATTCGTATAAAATAAGTTTAAAGGTGTAAAGTGTAACTTTGGTATTTAAGAGGTCGAAATGGTAAATATAAATGTAAAGGGTTCGAATTGAATTAATTAATCTTGAAGGGCTGTTTTGTAAATTATACAAAAAGGTAAGGGTTATTCGTATAAATTAATTAGAAGGGTTGGTTGTCTTATTTTTGAAACTATGAGGGTTAAACTTGATAATATGTATATGTAAAGGTACAGATTTAATTATTTTAAACTAAAGGGTTAATTTTGTAACTTTGTAAAATGGAAGGGTTGATTTGTTAATATTGGAAATGTAAGGATTAATTTGGATAAAATATGAAATTATGATATTTACACTTTAGACCTTGAACTTTAGCATTATTACTTATTAAACCCTAATTTATGGAAAGCTACCATATTAAACCCTAATCTTACAAAATTAACATTTTAAGTCCTTAAATTATTCCAAACGATAAATATAACCTTGAATGATGAATATTTCTAATTATGGAAACTTTCTAAACATAGAAACCCGCTATCAATGGGAACTTTCTAAATAAGGAAACCTGCTAAAAATGAGAAGCCGACTANTCTCGGAATCTCAAATTGACTCCAAAAACGATGAATAGTAAAATGATGAATAGTGATCGATGAATAGTAAATGATGAATAGTAACGGGTGAATAGTGAAATGTCGAGGTTTGGGAAATGACCTGAAATTGTGGGTTGTGACATGCACGCTGGAAAAATAGTCTGGATCAAAATAAAATCGAAAACCCTAAAAAGGAAATAAATTCCAATTGGCTGGAAATAATTTTTATGAACATTGAATGTTTTTTATTCATGTCCTATACAGGTTATTCGACTCTAATAAAATAAGTTTTATGATGATCGAAGCCTAGATTTCTGTTTTGGAATTGTTTTATAATCGTATGATTTAAAGAAAAGAAAATAAAAGGAATAAAGGATCGAATGGATTAGGGTTAGGGTTCTTGGTAATTTTATTGAATTAATTGGTGTTTAAGGATGAATTGATGATGGTCTAATGATTGGGGAAATTAGGGTTAGGGTTTTGTGGATTTTAATTTGAACCGAATTGGATTTAAAAACTAAAGGGATGAGTTTTGTAAAATATTTAACGTGTGGGGCATTTTTGCAAATCATAAAATAGCTTGGACAATTTGTATAAAATAAGTTTAAAGGTGTAAAGTGTAACTTTCGTATTTAAGAGGTCGAAATGGTAAATATAAATGTAAAGGGGTTATTCGTATAAATTAAATAGAAGGGTTGGTTGTGTTATTTTTGAAACTATGAGGGTTAAACTTGATAATATGTATATTTAAAGGTACGGATTTAACTATTTTAAACTAAAGGGTTAATTTTGTAACTTTGTAAAATGGAAGGGTTGATTTGTTAATATTGGAAATGTAAGGATTAATTTGGATAAAATATGAAATTGTGATATTTAAACTTTAGACCTTGAACTTTAGCATTATTACTTATTAAACCCTAATTTATGGAAAGCTACCATATTAAACCCTAATCTTACAAAATTAACATTTTAAGTCCTTAAATTATTCCAAACGATAAATATAACCTTGAATGATGAATATTTCTAATTATGGAAACTTTCTAAACATAGAAACCCGCTATCAATGGGAACTTTCTAAATAAGGAAACCTGCTAAAAATGAGAAGCCGACTAAGATGAGCAATCTGATTTAAGATAAGTATTGACAATAAAATGATCCTAAATTCATGTAGATACATTGAAGAAGAAGTGTGAACTTTCCCTCTGTGTTCTTTCTTTTGATCTCATTGCTTTGCTAAGGTACGGATATTCTGACCTTAGTCTTAAGGTTTCTCTTGATGTTGATTGAACCTTTACTATATTTGAACCTTTGCTTTATGTGAACCTTTGATATTATGAACCTCATTTGAACCTTCTTATTTGAACCTTTGTTATGACCTTTGATATAAACTTCCATTATGAACCTTGACATGAACCTTTGCTATGAACCCTGATGATTATGAGGGCTCTGATTTGGTATGTTCGTATCTGTATCACTCGTCATGGGGGTTCCATGACCATGNGAAATTTCTAAATAAGGAAACCTGCTAAAAATGAGAAGCCGACTAAGATGAGCAATCTGATTTAAGATAAGTATTGACAATAAAATGATCCTAAATTCATATAGATACATTGAAGAAGAAGTGTGAACTTTCCCTCTGTGTTCTTTCTTTTGATCTCATTGCTTTGCTAAGGTACGGATATTCTGACCTTAGTCTTAAGGTTTCTCTTGATGTTGATTGAACCTTTACTATATTTGAACCTTTTCTTTATCTGAACCTTTGATATTATGAACCTCATTTGAACCTTCTTATTTGAACCTTTGTTATGACCTTTGATATAAACTTCCATTATGAACCTTGACATGAACCTTTGCTATGAACCCTGATGATTATGATGGCTCTGATTTGGTATGTTCGTATCTGTATCACTAGTCATGGGGGTTACATGACCATGTCATTGATGCACCGATGGCATGACTCACGTGTGGTGAGTGATTTCTCACACTGCCCCATTATCTGTTATGTTTGGCCACTATGATTATGATTTTCTGCAGGGGCGTATGGATATATCCTAGATTTGAATCTGTATCTGTATCTGTATCTGTATCTGGTACTGTGTGCAATACAGGCCTTTCACATATCTGGGAGCTAGCTACTCCAATTACTGAGGACTCCCCTCACATTACTTGGGCTATTTGAGAGGTCTCCCCTCTGTATGATTATGAGAACTGAAGATTGTTAAGACATTAGCCAGGGTTCACTTTGATTATGTTTATGCAGGCGACTGCATAGATTCTGTTCCTTAGCCTATACATCTGTTTTCCCTTTTACTACACTATGCCTAATTATGCTTACCCATATATACATCTGTCATATTCCATATTACTATCTCTTTTTGTATTTGTATATATCTATTCACTGGGCTTTTTAAGCTCAGCCGCATTTCTTTTCCTGCGGCAGGTTTTTAGTGGGAAGCTGGGTTATGAGTGGAGAGTACTTTGGACTTAGAAGAGTACACTTGGATAGCTATTCTGGATTAGAGATGATTAGAAGTGATTATATTTTCAGACTTAGTATTTTATTGATTATTCTCATTTGTAACCTTGTACTTCAGATTTTCCTTTGTAACCTTTGAGATTCTTTTGTATTACTATTTGTATGCTTGTGTTTGCTTTGATATGTCACCATAATGTAATACTTCTACCCTTATCGGGTTGGGGTGTTACAATTATGGTATCAGAGCCCAGGCTGTGACTTGTAGTACATTAAGCCTTGACTTATGAAGTTTGGACCATTAAGTTTCCACTGTAGGCGCTCATAAGACAACCTTTGAGAATTTGCTTTAGGATCTCCCCATAGGAACATAAGTTATAACCTGTAAGGAATGGGCAGACTAGGACATCTATGTAAGTAGCATTGCTTCCGCATCACTCTGATTCGTGCCTTTGCCTTTAGATATGCCTTATAAGAACATTTGTTTCAGAAGTTAGAAAGTTATGCTCAACCTTAGTTCAGTAACCAAGTAAGTTTGGAACACCTCGAGAACTACATTGATACCTTCCACCATTTGAGTTTCACTATCTGATTCTGATCTTCATTTCCGAATTGTTTGATAAACAGTTTGATACCTTTCCGACCATCCCGAAGGTTATTCAACCATAATGTGTTTGACACATTCTGTGAAATTCATTACTTATGTTGGACATAAAATGTATCATCTGATACTATTTGACTCTACATAATTCATTAATACTCCTTTGAGAACTCCGGTGATTTGTTAACAACGGATGTAGGAAGATTTGATTCCCTCCCTACGAATGACGAACCTTACCTGCCAATCAGTTCCTTTGGAAGGGTATGATTGAAATACTATCTCGGTATGGATTTGTTAACTGAGCATGATGAGGCTGACATCTGATATCCCATGCATCTCACTTTTGACAACCATACGATGTTCGTATTACCAATGATACACACTCTAACTATCACTTGTGCAGAAGAGTTAAACAAGATTTCCAAACCTTGAACTGTTCGCTTATCTGTCTCAGTACCTTTGATTAATCATGCACTTGACTCTGTTATATGAACTATCCGTATGTTTTGACGACCATATTCGTTCTACAAATCTGTTTACTTTTGATATGATTGATTTGGTCTATCTCTGAAACTCCGTTCCGATGGCCTCACAAGTTTTGAAAGACTAAAGAAGCAACCACAAGAACTTTTAAGAAAGGGGGTATCTAACCGAGAATAACCTCCATGAAGTATTCCTGTTTCATTAGTGAAGAAGAAGGAAAGTGGATGTGAATGTTTTCCCTAACTAATTTCTGAAGCTACTTTGTACTCGTTATGGGCTTGGATGATGCCAATTGTATTGGTTGATATGTCAACTATTCTTATGCATCTGATGAAATTTATGTTTCATGAATTTTTGGACAAATTGTTATAGTATGACATAATTTTATGTTCAGAAACGAAAGAGAAACATGAAGACCATATTCGTATTAAGTTAGAATGACCCTTGTTCTGGAGAAGTGGATTTGATCGGCATTCAGTGGTTGTAACATACAACACTACCATGAATCCTGTGAAGACAAAAATATTTTCCTACAAAAAGGACCAAGGTTGAAGACCCTTATCGGAATTTGGAACTTGAAGAAGAGTAGTAGAAGATGTTCGCGACGGGCGTATCGTGGAAGAAGCATATAGTAAGGAGAGAGAAACTGAGAAGAGACTCGAGCATACCTCATGCAGCACGTGGAGACTACAGTTCGAGCATCAAGACAACCAGACCGTAGGAGTCGAGCTATTCAACCTGGAGCTGTGCTAGAAGACCTGATGCTTTTGACAGCATGCTTCATTTTGACGATATTTATTAGGTTTTGTTACGGTTATTATAAGTTTTGTTTCTCTGACATCGTTCCGTTATTAATCTCTGATTAGGGCCAACCCTAGGGTGTAGTTGGACTGTTAGGTGGTTTGTAGATTTTGATTCACGACTTGAGATAGAGTATGACCATCATGAGGGCATATTATGTGAGGCTGGTATTATGACGCCTGATCAACGTGATAATACTAACGTCATATAAGTGCACTTATTGTGTTCATATGATATCTTGAGGAGTGCCTTAGAGGAGCCTTAGATTTCTGTTATCCGTTGGCGACTATCTGCGAATAGTAAGACTTTAGGTTCTTTCGACCTATATGCTTAATCTTCCTTCACCGTTATACGATTCGATACGTATGGATACTCGACACGCGGTTGCTGACCTCTATACTTCTGATAAGAATCGTAGGTTCTATTGTAGAGCTTTCTACCATTTGATTTCATCGACCGATCTGTTTTCTGTCCGTATGTATTCCATGTATTTTTCTACTATATGTACGTTTCGCATCTGTTGAATCTATTCCACTATGATCAGCTATGAGTAAGGTATGAGATTTCTGAATTCTGGGAAACAAGAATCTGTCTGTTTGTGAGAATACCTTTGAAAAGTATTTGGAAAACGAGACTATCTGAGAATCTGAATAGTTAAGCGTATCTGTCACCTACATGTTTTCTGTGATTTGATCCGTTTCCATCTGATCTGTCTGCCTCAATTTCGCGGGCGAAATTTTCTTTTAGAGGGGAAGAGTTGTAAAACCCTAAAATCTAAAACATGTAAAATTACCAAAATGCCCCTAAGCTTAAAAATCACCTAACATATTAAAGGAACCATATTATTTAAATTTTGTACAAAACGAGATTATAAAAACTATCCTAAGTTTATATTTGGAAGAAATCAAATATCTAATTTATTAATAACTATATTTAACCTAAGAATTATCCCAAAATATTTTCTAAAGTTTCCTATTATATAAAAATGAATTATGCATATTATGTAACACAATAATCGGCTTAATTGATTTACCAATCCCTCCAATAACGAATTTTTAATTTGTTTCCTTCTATATATCTTCTAATAATCCTCATATACCTTACAAAAATACGGTTCACCCAAGATTTGTTCCAAAAACTCCTAAAATAAACCCTAAAACGCTTCCAAAATTCGCCACGGCTGCAAATAAAATTCTGGAAACTTTTAGGCAATTTTCTTGATCGTGTGTGGAGTCAATGAAGGTGAGCAAAATAATTTTTAAGGCTGGTGAAGCGTGATTCGATCGTTTGGATTTTATTGGTTTGATTTATTCTAAATCGAGGCTGTTATTTTCTTTCTGCTTGATTCCGCATTACATATTCCAGAAGGTAATTTTGTATCATCCAATAATCCATATTACGTGTAAACATTATCCATGCACTGTCACACCCTGAATTTACCTGTTATGGGCAGCGGATTTGAATACCCGGGTGTAACTTTCATGGCATCCCATCACAAGATTATATTGAACGACCTAAAGTGTCGTTTAGAAAATACACGTTTGATCATAAATAAAAATCAGAGTTTACAAACATAGGTCCCAATGTAATTTGCAAGTTTTGAAAACAAGTACAAGTTTGATCAAACGATACATAAGTGCATGAAAACCCGTGATGCAAGTCGACGCCGCGACTTCAAAATGGTGATCCATATGCATGTCCATGATGATGCTAATTACCTGAAAATACATTGCTTAAAACGGTCAACATAAAGTTGGTGAGAAATCATAGGTTTATAAACAGTTGTTATACGAAACCACAAGTATAATCTGTATGACATAAGTCACGTAAAAATGAAGTACAATAGCCTTAAGCTCATGACCCCGAAACTAGACCAAATGAGATGCCCCTCAAGAGAGTGTTATGCCGACACTCTAAGTATGATAAAATGAAATGCATCCGCTAACGGACGTTGGTATGACCAACACGGATGGAGGCGTCACCCTCAATAGATCTATCCACTCACCCTCGCTTATATATAATTAACGGTCCATGATAATAGGGGACTTGCAATTGGCATATGAGGTAACTTAACCTATTGTACAATGAATTTGATACCTTGGTTCGTATATAAAAATGATTGCAATGTATTCTCCCCCGTGGGATTTGAAAACATTAATAAATGTAAAAACGGGGCTATGAAAACTCACCTCAAGTGATGATGTAAGTACTCGGATTACTTATGAAATGATCGGAACCGAACAATGGAAACACTTGACAATACTAGGCACGAACAACTAGCCGCAACCTAATAATGAGTGTATGTATACTACATGAGATTATGAAATGAAATGATGCATGAACATGTACATGTTACCTATACCACTCGTACTTTGAAAATATAAGTTGTCGCCGAAATTCAATGTTGGTAACACTTGGTAAAATATGTACTCAAGTTAGTACGCAAAACTAGTCAAGTAACTTATATTTATATATATAAAGTGTAGGCACGTGTGTCGACGTTAGGAGACCTTGAAAACCATTTTGTTGTCGGGTTAGTGACTTGTGATGACACGGAACTCTATGGTTATGAAAAACGGCCCTTCAAGTTTAGTTGCATGAAAACTATACTTAGTACGAAATATATATACTCTATGTTTAAAAGCTGTCAAAACAATAAGTATATATCAAGTTTAAAACGTGGCTTTTATTCTCGTTATACGTCCGTTTTCTACGTTCTTTATATCCACACTTTCGTGTAAACAANGTTAGGAGACCTTGAAAACCATTATGTTGTCGGGTTAGTGACTTGTGATGACACGGAACTCTATGGTTATGAAAAACGGCCCTTCAAGTTTAGTTGCATGAAAACTATACTTAGTACGAAATATATATACTCTATGTTAAAAGCTGTCAAAACAATAAGTATATATCAAGTTTAAAACGTGGCTTTTATTCTCGTTATACGTCCGTTTTCTACGTTCTTTATATCCACACTTTCGTGTAAACAAATACTAACATGTTTTTAGAGACCCGGGTCACCTAGGTTTCGCCAAACGCCTAAAATGACCCAATGAATAATTTCCATCAGCAACTCTATTTTCCGGAAAACAATTTTTATCGTTAAACATATAAAAATCATAACTCCTTCGTTATAAGTCCGTTTTTGTCCCCGTTTTCGGCCATAGTTTCGTCTCGGAAAGTATTTTCTAAATATTTGGCCAAAAATTACTCAAAAGTTACTGAGTTTCCCACGTTTTCATTTTTAGGACAGTAGGTTAGGTACAAGTGTAAAAATCCATTTTCCTAGTTAACAACATGTCCAAAAATCATTCCTACAACAACCAATCATCCCATAACCTACCATACACCTTCTTAGGGTGTCATGGGTTCCTAAACACCATCCACCATGATAATTTAACAAGGATCTACTCATTCTAACATCTAGGGCTCAAAAGTTATAAAAAGTGTAAATGGAGTGGTATAAACTAACTTTCTAAATAAGGAAACCTGCTAAAAATGAGAAGCCGACTAAGATGAGCAATCTGATTTAAGATAAGTATTGACAATAAAATGATCCTAAATTCATGTAGATACATTGAAGAAGAAGAGTGAACTTTCCCTCTGTGTTCTTTCTTTTGATCTCATTGCTGTGCTAAGGTACGGATATTCTGACCTTAGTCTTAAGGTTTCTCTTGATGTTGATTGAACCTTTACTATATTTGAACCTTTGCTTTATCTGAACCTTTGATATTATGAACCTCATTTGAACCTTCTTATTTGAACCTTTGTTATGACCATTGATATAAACTTCCATTATGAACCTTGATATGAACCTTTGCTATGAACCCTGATGATTATAAGGGCTCTGATTTGGTATGTTCGTATCTGTATCACTAGTCATGGGGGTTCCATGACCATGTCATTGATGCACCGATGGCATGACTCACGTGTGGGTGAGTGATTTCTCACACCGTCCCATTATCTGTTATGTTTGGCCACTATGATTATGATTTTCTGCACGGGCGTATGGATATATCCTAGATTTAAATCTGTATCTATATTTGTATCTGTATTTGGTGACTAGTACTGTGTGCAATACAGGCCTTTCACATATCTGGGAGCTAGCTACTCCAATTAGTGAGGACGCCCCTCACATTACTTGGGCTATTTGAGAGGTCTCCCCTTTGTATGATTATGAGAACTGAAGATTGTTATGACATGAGCCAGGGTTCACTTTGATTCTGTTTATGTAGGCGACTGCATAGATTCTGTTACTTAGCCTATACATGTGTTTTCCCTTTTACTACACTATGCCTAATTATGCTTCCCCATATATACATCTGTCAGATTCCATATTACTATCTCTGTTTGTATTTGTATATATCTGTTCACTGGGCTTTTTAAGCTCAGCCGCATTTCTTTTCCTGCGGCAGGTTTTTAGTGGGAAGCTGGGTTATGAGTGGAGAGTACTTTGGACTTAGAAGACTACACATGGATAGCTATTCTTGATTAGAGATGATTAGAAGTGATTATATTTTCAGACTTAGTATTTTATTGATTATTCTCATTTGTAACCTTGTACTTCAGATTTTCCTTTGTAACCTTTGAGATTCTTTTGTATTACTATTTGTATGTGTGACATTTTCAAAAATTCTGTCCATTTATTTACATTTTTTTTATAATTAACATCGTGACATTATTGCGTTACGTTCAATTAATTCAACCGGACTACGACTATTCAATTCTACACTTTTTATCACATGTGTTCGCTTAAATCTCTTTTAAGTATTAATCACTTTTCCATTTCTCGTAAACTTGACCTTTTAGTTTTACGGCGATTTAAATTTACGTTTTATGGTTTTAACAAACCGTGATCACCCTAATATATGAAATTCTAAACTGTATGCATTTTACCTATTCTATATTACAAGTGACTTTTATAGTTGCGTTCATTTTTAGAGTTACGTCATTTATCAGAACGGTGTCACAAACGTTTTAACTCACAGTTCAGTTTTAACGACGTTTCAACCCTCAGATGATTACCACTCACTCTAACACTAAATAAAAATAGTTTAATGATAACAAGTCTTAAATATATTTTGAAGTTTTGTAATTTTAATTACCCGTCTGTTTACGTTACGCGTCTTAAAAACTAAGCCGTTTTAATTAAGGATCAAACACCTACTATAACTAACCAATATCAAATAAGATACACCAAGCCCACCACTCATGCCTCCAGTGTGGTTAGTCATGATTTGGTGTCACCATTTCTTTACACTGATGCTCATTACTTACAATTAGTGTTTCCCACTCCACCTAAAACCACAATCTTTCATTTGAACATAGTTTACATCACAACCTCATTTTAGATCAGCTCCTCTCTTGAATCAACGACAAACCAGCTGAAACACATTTTATCATTTTTTATAATATTATGATCTTGGTAAAATCTTGAAGCCTAGTCTCTGTCTTGGTTGTTACACTCAAAAACACTTAAATCTCATCATT
>LBNU01038780.1:36731-60871 GCA_014162995.1 Artemisia annua
GTATATTGTCTGCCCAACATGTAGATCATTGTACCATGCGTTCTTAGTTCTAAGGCATGAACACCAGCACTTGCTTGCAAAGAATCTCCAGCTATGAATTTCCCATTCTTCTTGATTCTTCCAAATATCATCTATGCTAGTTTTATTTGTTTCCCACATAGTAGTCAAATCTCCCAGCAATACTACACCAATTCCTTTGAGTGGATTATCTTCAAAGTAAGCTTGAATTTGTTGATATAAATCATACAAGTCTTCTCTTTCTATCAGGTGCAATATATCTACCAGGAGATTGAATGCTCTGTAGCTTTTATCTTCTCTATGTAAAACAAAATAATCACCATCCCTTTTAGATTCAACAACTTCTAAGTCAGATATCTTGGATTTTGTCTTAAAATCTTTCTTGGGAAGTTCAAAATCCATAGGTCTTAGGTAATTCCTCAGTTCATCAACTGTACTTGTTCTTAGCTCTATAGTAGGCTTAGACTTCTTTGATGACTGTGACTTGATTGTTGTTCTCTTTCTTTTGTTGCTTTCATTCATCAGCTTCCTTCCTTCTTCAATGTCATAACCAATAATACCATCTACTTGTCTTTGGTATTCAGTTCTGACATCATCATATAATTTCTTCATCTGAGAATGATTTAACCTTGTCAAACCCTTGTATCCTCTTCCTTTCATGTAGCCCATAAAGAAATTTAGTTCTTAAGCCTTAGTCATTGATTTCTTGAACTTTGATTGAACAACAGCTTCTTGTCTTTCTTTTTCATACTCAGCATCAAGTTCTGCTTGAAGCTTTTTAGCTGCAATATCACCTTGAGCTTCTTGATAAGCTCTGATCTGCTCTATGTTTAAGAACTTCTTTTTCTTTTTCTTTTCTGATTCCACTAGAATTCCTTTTCCTTTATCTTTTGGATCAATCTCTTGAATAGGTTCAGGAGAAGGTTGTAGATCTTGAGGTTGTTCAACTCCAGGAATAGTAATACCTCTAGGTTTTGACATATTCAGCATGATCTCAGCAATAGTGTTATCATCACTATTAGACTTCATCATATCTTCTTCTTGAACTGGATTGGACGGACCCACATCTTCTTCAAAGTCCAAAGTCCTTGGTGTAATCTGAAATTGCCTCACAGTACCTTGGGCAGTATCTTGATTAATAATATCAACACCAGTACCTTCCAAATCCAATACTTCTGTATCACCACTTCTGACTTGAGTGTCAGCTTCTCGAAGATTTACTTGCTCAGTCTCATCACTTCTTCTTTCAATAATATCTTGATGAGAAATTTGTTCTTCAAGTGGTGTCTGTGGAATATTCAAAGCAGCATCTTGATCATCAGCACTTTGATAAGCAGTCTTTTCATCCACAGTCTTTTCATCAACAACATCTTCATTCAAATTCACATTATCTTTATTCCTCCCCAATGTGAATGAAGATAGTTTTCTTAATATCCTCTTCTTTGACTTATCCTTCTGAAGACCTTTTGAAGGATGTTGAATAATAGACTTAACCAATTTCTTCAAATTCCTGTACTTCTTTTGAAGAGTGGCTAAAACATTAGCTTGATTATCATAAGCCCTTTTAAGTCTCTTCAACTCTCTTGTCAAAGCATAATTATCCATAACTTCATCTTCATTAGGTGTATCATTACCAGCCATCATTCCCTCATCTCCTCCAGATGTTTGAAACCCATCTGTGGAAGTATAATCATTGGGAGTGAGTGGTTGACTAACACCATGATCTGTGTCATCCAAAGCAGTACCTTGCAAAGAAACAGTCTTTTCTGCAGAGGCAGTCTTTTCACTAGAGACAGTCTTTTGAGAGACTTCTTTAACTGTTGAAGAAGAAGGATGTTGTGAAACATCTTCTTCAGTGGAATGAGACTTCTCAGATCTTTGAGATGGAGTTGGAGCAGAGTCTTCATGTTCAGAGGCATCTTCTGAATTTTCCTGAGCAGCATCCCTAACAGTCTGTGCTACTTCCAACATATATGCAGTGAGAGGTGTAGTATGACCAGAAAATAGTGAACTCTTGTTGGCCATAAAAGTAAACACCTTGTCTTGAAGCATAACAACTGGTAAAAAATCTTGTGGTTTAGGAACACCTTCAAGCTGTTTGTTCAGAAAGACTTGTATAAATCTTGGATACATCAAAAATGGTTTATTATTGTTGATGTGGTTAAGCATCCCATTTAAGATCATCCAAGAAAAATTGAATGGCTGATTAGTCGCCAAACCCACCAATGCTGAGGCTATAGTCTTGGGAAATTCATTCCAAGCAGTAGTTTTGTTGCTTAGGCAATGAAGAAGTACATGAATTAAGTACTTCCATTGAGGACTAAAGAGGGGTTTTTCAAAAGTTTGTTTTCTAAGTGAACCCTCATAACCAAGATCCCTAAGTGTATCCCAAATAACCTGTTTATCAAAACAAGCAGTACCTTCTTCATCATTAAACTGAAGGTCTGCTCTTATTTGAGCCTCTGAAATTCGAATATTTCGCCCAGTTACCGTAGCAGTAATGTACCAATCATCTAATCCGTGACACCCAACATCAGCAGTAGCCCAAAACTCTTGAATCCAAGGTCCAATCACATCAGGATTAACCAAAAGAGCATAATTGATTGGAGACCCAGTTAGAAAGTCAATGATATCATGAAAGTCCTCATTGAGATCAGTCTTGTCTAAATTGGCTACCATATTGTGACGATTACATGTTCCACGAGCCATTGAAGAAGGTTTGTATGAAAGTGATTGGTGAAAACGGCGAGTGAATGTGGAAAAGTATGATAAAAAGATATACAAAAGAGAAAAGGGAAGTAGGGTAAGTAAATATGGGTAATATTAAGAAAATAATATCCCAAAATTTACGCAAAACAGTTATATTTTACCCCTTATCTCGTTCATAATATTTAAAGAATATTTACCATAAATATTTGACCGTTAGAAAATAACAGTACCTCCACGTCAGCAAGCAGTACTTTCTCATAGCCGTTGAGCAGTACTTTCACCATTCAAACCCCTTTTTGCCTATAAAAAGGCCCTTAATGCACGGATAACTTATTCACAAACGCATTCCAAAAGTTTCAAAAACATCGAAGCATCTAAACATCATGAGCAAGTCACCATTTGTGTACATCTCATCAGACACTGATTCAGATTCAAGTGATACTGAAATTAAGTACTACTCTGATTCAAGTGCTGATTCTTCAACAGGATGGAGCAGCTATTTTCCTCCTATAACAACAAGTTCTTCGCAGAGAAACACCAAAAGAAAAACTCCAACCAATGATCCTTCAATACAACTAGCTAAAGAACTGCCAATTGCTTTAACTCAAGCCCTGGAAACTGCAGTGAGAAACATGAATTGGTCTGCTCAAGAAGGCCCAAGTGAGAAGCCATCTAAACCAGAACGTCCTCCAATGCAAGTGCTATTCCTCCCATGCCCAAAGATGCAAGCATCTTTTGAAGAGAAGAGAAAGACTGCTCAGAAATCAAAGAACAGCTACAAGGGAAAAGGGAAAAAGCCTATGGAGTAGTTTTTCTAAGTTGTATGATCTTGTAGTAGTTATGATGTAGGAACATGATGATGTAATGGTTGTAATGGTTATGTCAAGATGAATGTACTGTGACTCTTATAAATAAAAGTACTGTTTCTTTTACTTAAATGATAACTGTAGCCTCCCCTCAAATTGGAAACAACTGCTAATGCCTCCCCTCAAAAGTAGAACCAATTGATAGAGTTTAAAAATTTATCATACCAATACTTACTACCAGATGCTTGAATCTTGAAACATCAAAACCTTTAGTAAGCAGATCAGCTACATTATCATCTGTATGAATCTTGACCACATTAATCAACCTATGCTCATAACAATCTCTAATAAAGTGATGTCGAATCTGAATGTGCTTGGTCTTTGAATGATATACTGGATTCTTCACAATACAAATAGTACTCTCATTATCAATATTGATAGGAGTATTCTTGAAATTGAATCCATAATCCAAAAGTTGATTCTGCATCCAAAGAACTTGACCACAACAACTTGCAGCTGCAACATATTCTGCTTCAGTAGATGAGGTTGCTGCAATTGTTTGTTTCTTACATTGCCATGAAACTAATCTTCTTCCAAGATATTGGCATCCACCAGTGGTTGATCTTCTGTCAAAGTTATCTCCAGCATAGTCACTATCTGAAAAGGCTTCCAAATGAAAAGGTGACTCCTTAGGATACCACAATCCTAATTTAGGTTGAAACTTGAGATAAGCAAAGATCCTCTGAACAGCATTCATGTGTGAGACCTTGGGTGAAACTTGATATCTTGCACATAAGCATACTGCAAACATAATATCAGGTCTTGATGCAGTTAAATACATAAGACACCCAACCATTGATCTGTAAAGCTTGACTTCCACTGGTTTTCCATCTTCATCCTTTCCAAGTGAGTTAGAAGATTTGATAGGTGTAGTTACTGGCTTGATAGTGTTGAGGTTAAACTTCTTAAGGATGTCAGTGACATACTTATCTTGACTTATAAAAATACCAGTACTTGTCTGTTTAACTTGAAGCCCTAAGAAGAAAGTTAACTCACCCATTGAACTCATCTGAAATTCTTTCTGCATAAGTTCTTCAAACTCTTTCACCATGGATTGTTTTGTAGCACCAAAAATAATATCATCCACATACACTTGAACTAGCATGATATCCTTTTTGTCTCTTTTAATGAACAAAGTCTTATCAATGGCTCCTCTCCTATAGCCATGTTGTAACAGAAAGCTTGAAAGTCTTTCATACCAGGCTCTAGGGGCTTGATGAAGACCATATAAAGCTTTAACAACTTTGTAGACTTTGTTTGGATGTTCAGGATCTTCAAAACCAGGAGGTTGTTTCACATAAACCTCTTCTGTAATCTTTCCATAGAGAAAGGCACTCTTAACATCCATTTGATAAACTGGAAACCCCATGTGAGAAGCAAAAGCAAGAAACAATCTTATAGCTTCAATTCTTGCAACAGGAGCAAAGACTTCATCATAATCAACTCCTTCTTCTTGTCTGTATCCTTGGGCAACCAGTCTTGCTTTGTTCTTGATAACATTTCCTCTTTCATCTCTTTTAACTCTGAACACCCATCTTGTACCAATTACCTTCATTCCATCAGGTAAATCACATAAGACCCAAACTTCTTGAAGTTTAAACTGTAGAAGTTCTTCTTGACAGGCTTCAACCCAACTTTCTTTGGATAAAGCTTCCTTTATGTTCTTGGGTTCTTCTTGAGAGATGAAACAAGCAAACAAACAGGTCTGTTGATCTTTATGGTTCAACCTGTTTTGCTTATGAATGAAGCTAAGTAAAGCATTGTGAGGCTTAGTTATGCTTTTAGCTTTTGTTCTTGTAAGAACACCAGAAGTAGGAGAACCAATAATCTTGTTTGTAGGATGATTCTTATGTACTCTTGACACGTGAGTTGTTGGTACAGTAAGATCATCTTCCAAATTTGTTTGATCAGGACCTTGTTTACCAAAAATTCCTTCATCTTGCTGTTCATCATCTGATTCTTCAAATGGAGGCATGGATGAACCAGGCCAATCTTCAGTATTTGTCCAAGTATTTGACTTGATTCCCCCAGAAGTACTTTCATCTTGAGTAGCAGTATTTTGATCCAAAGTACTGGGATCCAAAGTACTGTTCTTTAGAGTAGAAGATTTTTCTTTTGTCTGTTCTGCTTCATAAGCTCTTCTTAGATCATCTTCATAGGAATTTGCAAGTGTTTCTTGAAAAAGCATCTTATTTAATTCATCTTGTATGGCTTGATCTTCATCAGAAACTGTTTTAGTTGAATCAACAGTATCTTGCTCATCAGCAGCAGCACCTTGTTCTTTGTCAGCATCTGTAGGACTATGATTGACACCATGAACTATGAACTATGTATTTTCATCTTCTGAATGAAGAACTTGATTCTCCTCCCTAACAGGCACATAGTTCATCGAAGGAGTCAAAATATCAAGATCAAACATCCAATCAGGACCTTTACCTTTTTGATTTGGTTGATTTTCAAGGAATTCAACATGAAGACAGTCTTGAACCTTCTTTGTAACCTTGTTGTACACCCGAAAACCTTTACTGTTTGTAGAATAGCCTAAAAGATATCCTTCATCAGACTTACCTTCAAATTTTCCCAAATTGTCAATGGTATTAAGTATAGTAAGAGGACATCCAAAAGGCTTCATAAAGCTGATACTAGGTTTTCTATCCATCAATAACTCATAGGGTGTCTTCATCTGAGGTTTTGTGATAGAAACTCTATTCAAAACATAGCAAGCAGCACTTACTGCTTCAGCCCAAAATTGAATAGGTAAGAGTGAGTCTGCTAACATGGTCCTTGCAGCTTCTATCAAAGTTCTGTTCTTTCTTTCTGCAACTCCATTTTGCTGAGGAGTTCTAGCAATACTGAATTCCCTCTTGATTCCCTTATTGGCACAAAAATCATCCATGAGCTTGTTCTTGAACTCAGTCCCATTGTCACATCTAATACCTTTAACCTTGTGTCTTAATTGATTTTCCAGGGAGATGATTAAATCATGAATGACATCAAAAGTTTCATCTTTAAATCCCAAGAAAAAGACCCAACTAAAACGACTGCAATCATCTGTAACTACCAGACAGTACTTCTTCTTATTTAGGCTTGGAACAGAAACAGGTCCAAATAGATCCATATGCAACAGCTCCAAAGGTTCTCTAACAGTTCTTTCCCCAAGCTTCTTACAGGAAGCTTTATGTTGTTTCCCCTTCTTGCAGGCTAAACATGAATGATCAGTCTTGAAAGTTTTGGAAGGTAAACCTCGAACTAGATTGCCTTTGACCAACTTGTTGATGTTCTTGAAATTCACATGACCTAGTCTTCTGTGCCATAGATGTGCTTCTTCAGTTGATGCTTTAGCCACTAAACATGTGACATTCTCAGTGGCTAATATATTCTTCATATCAATGCTGTACACATCATTAGTCCTTGGTGCCCTTAAGACCACTAATTCTTCAGCTACAAACTTGAATTCAGGTGAGAGAATTAAACATTCTGTTTCAGTGAACAAGACAGGGTACTTCTTGTCACAAATCTGAGAAACTGATAGTAAATTGAACTTGAGCTCCTTCACATAGCTAACATTCTCAAAGTCAATCTTTCCAGTCTTGATAGTTCCTTTGCCTGTAATTCTCCCTCCAGTAGCATCATCCCCAAATGCAACTTTGCCTCCTAAAAATGGCCTAAAATCTGACAGAATCTCCTTTGCTCCTGTCATGCTTCCAGAGCAACCACTATCAACAATTAAATGATCTTTAAGCTCTACTTCTGGGTTGCCCTGCACAAAGATAAGAAAGTTAGTTTCTTTTAGGAACCCAAGCCATTACTGACTTGTGTTCCCCTTGTGGAGATACATACTTAAAATCTTTAAGTATGTAATTTCCACTATCTTTTAAAAAATGATCAATAACTTTCTTTTGCTCAAAAACAGTATTTTTGTTAGGAAAACAGTTTTCTTTTGGAACAACATGTTTAACTTCACCCACACTTGCTGAAAGTACTGGTTGGTCCCCTGCAGTACTTCCCTTTTTGACCCACATAGTTTTAACTTTTGGAGTTTTGGTCTGTGGTTTAGGTACTCTATTGTAAGGTCTCTTTGATTTAGAAAAATTGGTATCAAGGCCAGGAGCTCGTTTTATAGCATCTGATCTTCCATTAGCAGTACCTTGATGTGTTGAAGGTTTCCTAACAGTCTTTTGGTTATGAACTGTTTTTGGTTTACCAGTACCTTGAAAAGACTGACCTGAAGGTACTGGTTGTTTGGAAAAAGTTCTTTTCTGTTGAGGGTACCTATATGATGTTGCAAAATTACTATGGTTTACCCTTCTAGAATAGTTCCAAACTGGTTTGGGCGAAGCTGGTTTAGTCACTGTTGGCCTATGTTGAGCAGTGTTGGTCTTTGGGTACTGAATTAAGTAATTTGAATGTAAGTTACAATCTTTTATCAAGTGATTAGGACTATAACAAACAAAACATAATTTTTGATTCATTGACCCAAATCCTGATCTTTGAGGAGTATACCCAAGACCAGTGTGACTTCTAGGTGAATAATGAGAAGAGTTTCTAAAGTTAGCAGTATGTTGGAAAGCATTCTTTGAAGGAACTGCTGAGTAACTAGCAGTCCTTTGATTAAGGTGAGCAAATACTGCTGGTTTTGAAAAAGGTTTAGAGAAACTCCTTTTATTAACATTATTCCCTGATCCCCTAGTATTCCCATGATTCTTAAGAATCTCAACTTTGACTTCAGATGAACCTGGATTAGATTGACCCTTAAGTTTATTCCTAAACTCTAGATTGTCTACTCCATAACAAGAAACATCTTTCCTAGGTGGTTGAAAACTTCCAACAGCATGAGGAACTGCATGATACCCCTCATCTTTCTTAAATTCAGGAGGTGTTGGCTTATGAGTTCCTCACTACTAGATCTGTTTTCTTCTGAGCAAGTTTCAAATTCACTAGTTGAGATTTCCTCTGAACTTTCTTTTTCCTTATCACTAGTTGGGTTCTCTTCTGAACTACTATACTCAACATCATAGCCTAGTCCTGTTTTAATGTTTGATCTTCTTTGTTTTTCACAGAAACTAACATGTGCAAGACCAGCTTCTTTCCAACTTTTAAGCTTTTCTAACAAATCATCTCTTTCCTTAGTCATCTTTTCTAACTCAGACACCTTACATCCTAACTTCCATTCACTTAACTTTAACTGATAGTCCTGTTGTTGATATTTTTCAGCCCAAGCTACTTCATTATTTTCATGTGTAATTATTTTAGCTTCTAAGGATTCTAAGGTCAATTGATAACCTAAGACTTCAGACCTAGCTTTATTATGTTTATCTCTTTCAGACACATAATCACTAAGTACCTTTTGATACACATTATTGCACTTAGAGCATACCTTAGTAGCAGTAGATGAAGTAGGTGCAGTAGCAACCAAAGCCAACAGAACAGGTGTATCTTCATTCTCCATGCTCCAATCAAAACCTCCAAGATCTTCAGTAGAATCCAAAGAAGTGCATCCTGGTTCCTCATCAAAAGCTGTGCTCCATTCATATTCTTCCATTGCAACCATAGAGAAAGTGACTGGTTCATCATCAAATTCAGCACTCCAGTCAACATCTGATAAGTTCTCTTGAGCCACAAATGCTTTTGGTTTAGGTTCAGGAAGCTCCTTGAGTTCAACCTTGGGTTTCTCTATCATCCTGTTTGCTTGATACTTGGCAAACTTACATTCCCTTGCAAAGTGTCCAGTCTTTTGACAGTTAAAGCATTCAATCTTAGACTTGTCAAATGCAATTCCTTGTTTGGCCTTGAAATCAATCCCTCTTCCTGTTTTCTTCATGAACTTCTTGATCCTAGCAGTAATCATAGCAACTTGCCATCTGATGTCAATTTCTTCTAGATCATCTTCTTCAATCTGCAGTAGGTCTTCTTCATAGGTAACAGGTAAAGTGGCTTGTTGAGCAAAGAATGAGCACACAACATCATCACAATTGATGTTGTTTGAGAGTTGTGAAGTGGTAGTAGACACAGTTGAGTAAACATCAGCAACAGTACTTTGAACTGGATAAGCAGTACTTTTGGTGGAAGTACTGCTTGTCTTGGCAAGAGACACAAAAGCAATACTGTTGTTTGATGAACCTGTTTTACCATTCATCTCATGCTCATACACCTTCAGATTGTTGTATAGATCATCAAAGTCCATAGTAGCCAAGTCAGGTTGACCTCTGATCATAGTAGCAATCACATGCCAAAAAGATGGCAAACTCCTTAGGAACTTCAAATTAGCATCTTCAGTAGAGATTTCTACACCATGAATCTCCAGCATACTGAGAAGATTTTGAAATCTCTCATAGGCAGCATCAAGTCCTTCTCTTTCTCCAACAGCAAAAGTTTCAAACTGCTGTTTTAATAAACTTCTGTGCATCTTCTTGGAAGCATCATTACCTCCAAACCTTGTTTTGATAGCAGCCCACAGTTGTTTAGCATCCTTAGCATTATGAAAATTCAACAGATGACCATCAGGGATAGCATACAGCAGTATGTTGAGAGCTTTGTCTTGATTCCTCTTTACAGTTGCAGAGAGTTGTTGCTGAGGTGGTTTAGGCTGTCCAGGAACAACTACAGGTTCTTCTATAACTTGATTGCCATTGACAATGATATCCCAAAGTGCAGAGTCAGTGATAGCAATGTACTGTCTCATCTTCATGCTCCAGAGATCATACTCACCCTTCTTGACTATGGGAATTCTAACAGTGGTGATGGATGGCATAGGTGTAGGTTCAGGATGAGACATCTTGAAAAGTGTATTAAGAAAAACGATTTGGATTAGGGTTTAGGGTTTCTTCTTAATCAGACTTTCCACACAAGCTCTGATACCACTTGTTGGATCGATATACTCTGACCAAACTATTATATAGCTTGTTAAGGGTTTAGTAGCCTTGGATAAATCCTAATCTACTAACAATGAAACACTGAATTACTCTATTAAGTATGCGGAATTACTTAACAAAGCTAAGAAGAATTAAAATAACTTCAAACTTTATATTAACCTTTGAACCTGTTAACTTATACAGATTCACAACACAAACAACCCTAACTAAAGCTTATATCGAACTTTAGCTTTACTATATCTCTAAAACTCTTTTCTCTAATAATGACTTAGGGATCCTTTTATAGGCACAAGGAAAACCCTAGTCGGTTACAATACTTGAACGACAAGTATACAATCCCTAACTATAGAATATACTAGATTACATAATATTCTAATCTAATATCTTCAATCTTTATCTTCAAGCAGTACTTTGACTTATCAACGAGCAGTACTTTGATCAATAGCAGTATTTTGACTTTAATACTTCAGCAGCACTTTGATTGTCCAGCAGTACTTTGATCTTTATTCCCCCAACAAAGATGGAGAAAAATATGTAACACCATGCTATATTGAGGGGATGTTTGCTTCAGATGGAATTCTAGAATTTTACCAAGATAAAAACTTTATTTCCCAGGAATATGTAGTCAAATTTGATTTAAAATATGAAGTTTTGGAGAATGGGGATAAGAAAATTGATAAGATGATGTCTATGGAACTAGTAGGAGAGACCATGGGAGATTATATGGAGAAAACCACAAGCTATGAACTAGAATTCTATGTTAACCCTGTGGAGGATGATGTGGAACCTGATGTAATATTAGGTAGAACATTCATGGAACACACTAGGAGCATGATCAACTACCAGTATGGAGAGATTACCTTGTGGGCAGAAGTTAATGAAGAACTAGAAGCTGTTCCTAATAAGGAAGAGAATCCAAAACCATCTGAACCTACTATTGACACTAAACCATCTGGTTCTTACAAGCTTGGTGACATTATGTCACCAGAGCATTTCACTGCTTGAAACACCAAAACAACACCCAGGAAATGGAGTTGAAACAATACTCCTATCTTATTTTTTCTTTTCTATGTTATTTTACAAAATTTTGAATAAGTTGTATCTCAAGTTTATGCTTGATGAGTATGCCTCTTTTCAGAGATGAATGAACAACATTTGTGAATGTTTATATGATTGCTTTAATTGTTAGATTACTACTTGTTAATTTTCTAGTAGATCATAATATACTGTAAGAAAAATTACAGAAATAGTCGCCGCTCTGTTATTAAAGATCGCCGAGTTTTTAGCGAGGAAAGCCTTTTTAACTCAAAAACTAAACATTTTGAGATTATGCGCTAAAGTTAGAAAAACACTCAAAAACACACACACATAACATCGACGGTTTTTACCAAAAATCCGAGTGCTTTCAAATGATTTTCAAGATCAAAAGCACTATTTCAACACAATGAGGGTAAGTTTTTACACTTGTGTTAATCTTTTAAATTTCTTAGGGTTTTGATGAACTTAAACTTAGGGTTTGATATGATATCCTGAATTATGAATGTTTAATGCCTGATTATGAGTTATCTTATATGAAAATTGAGTTTGCCCTTTGTTTAGTTGATAAAATATGATCACTTTAAGAATAAGGATTTATATTAGCCCTAATATTAATGATTGCCTATATTAGTAGAATTATATGATAAATTCAACATTTGCTTATGAGATTAAAGAGAAGGATACATGTTCTAAGGTTGTTATATCAATATTTGAGATATTTTGAGAAAAAAAAAAGCATAAAATTCTGAATTTTGATGCCTAAACTGCTATATGTTATTATTACATGCTTGGTTGGAAACTTATGAATGATTTTAATATTCTAGAAGCTTGAGTGAGATTGAATTTTGATGCCTAGACACCTTAAGAATGAATCTTAAATATAAAACAGAGCATTTTTTTGTGCAGAGCATAAAAATCGCCGGTTTTAACCGCGGGTCTTTTACTAAAACCGCCGCACTTTGTCATGATTTTGAAAATTTTTTCACGTAATCGCCGGTTTTATTTCTTAAACCGCCGATTTTCTGGAACAATTTGATTGCAGTATGCACGACACTTGCTTAAATGATTATGATGCTATGTTTTCTAACAACTAATATTGCTTGTTTGTGATTGTGAGAGTAGAACATGTATGGTGAAGGAAGTTTTAATATTGCCTCAAGGACCAGGGGAGCACTTATGGCACCTAAAAAGAAAGCTGATGAGCATCCGAATCTTGTGTGGAAGAATGTGGACAGAGTGGAGAGAAAGATCTTAAACAACAAATTAAATAGATTAAGTGAAAGAGAGATAGATGTACAAAGAATTATAAGTTGGAGGATCATGAAACAACTGGGCTGCAATGAATTTTTGGATGACATGCTACTAATGAGGGTGGTATATGGTCACAGGAAGAGTGATGAGTCTCGTATTATACATATTTATACCCCGATATTATATGAATTATAGGAAGAAATAGCCACATTTCTAGGAATTTTGATACTTAATACAAGAATATATTTGCAGGACAAAGGTCTGATGAAAGTAACGAGGAATACACGAGATAGATGACTTTGTGAACATAAAAGGAAAAAGACATAGTTTGGACTAAAGCAGGCGGCTTATATGAAGGAAGAGCGCCGCTTACGGGCATCTTTGGTCAACTATATATCTACAAGTCAAACATAAAGTACGCCGGTTATACACAACATAAGCGCCGGTTACGCGAGATAAAGCATGCCGATTTTACATAACATGCGCGGCGTACTTCACATGGCAGTTATACTTTCTACATTAATGAGCTAAACTTAAATGACAAGACCGATCACTTGCTTGTCATAAACGTTCAGGGACGAGTTAGGGTTGCATCTACTCTATAAATAAGAGCCTAACTCGGAGTATTAGACACAACACAACAACAACAAAAGATACTTGATTATAAAAGCAGTTAGTAGTGGTTTGCACCAAAACCACTAGTTAAGTCGAAGGAACCACACTTGGAGCTTGAATACTTTCGGTATAATTTCGCTATAATGCTAGAAATACTTGTTTACTTGTTTAATTCTATGAATAACATGGAGTAGTAACCTTATGTTTGTTTAAGGCAGTTAAGCCATGGTTGTTATGAGAATGATATTATGAATATTGAATCTATGTTACATGCATTTGATATGTCATTGTTTAGTGCTCTTTCGTTTGTCTTGATTGATCAAAGTGATTGCCTAAAGGTCGAAAGATTCAATCATGTTAGTTATATTATGAACTGTCTGTCTATAACAATCCATTGCTATGCTTGTAGGAATTGCTTAGTAAAACAAACGATAACCTCAACTATGTTATGTTTAATGGCTAGTCTAAAGTCTAACGACTTGACTAGAGGAAATGCATGTTATATACTTTATACTTGGACCAAACTTTATGCATTCTGTGTATCTAGAATCAAAGGCCGAAAGAAGATTCTTTTACATAGGATAGATATACTAGTTAACTTGATCAACCATCATGGTTTACTCTTATGCATTGTCCATGTAACTTTTGTGATATCTCTCATTATTCTCATGTGCTTTGCCTTGAATAAACATACTTTTAATATAAATTGGGAAAACATTTCAAAGAACTTAAATGCAACAAAAACGGTTTTAGTGATAAGTGACAATCATTTGAATTTAATTTTGTTACATATAACTAGCAATAAGAAACAACATCCTCTCTTGGGACAACCTGGTCTTACCTCAAACCTTTGCTATAAACGGGGGTTATACTTTTGCCCATGTGTTTTGTGTAATAACGGAGGTACCAATGACGTCCAACCTCAAGTTGTCCCAAAACCCAAACCTAAACCAGGAGTTGTTTTTGAACCATATGAAATCCCGGTTGAAAACCCTAAATAAAAACTTCTATTCCTTACCCATCACGTTTAAATGAGCAAAAGCTCCGCGAAAAAGCTAGTCAACAAATGGATAAATTCTTTCAAATCTTTCAAGAATTACATTTTGACATAAGCTTTGCGGATGCTATAATTCTAATGCCCAAGTTTGCATCAACGATCAAACACTTGTTAAACAACAAGGAAAAACTGTTTGAAATGGCAAAAACTCCATTAAACAAGAACTGCTCTGCAGTTCTATTGAAAAAGCTTCCTGAAAAGCTTGGAGATCCTGGAAAGTTTCTAATACCTTGTGTATTTCCAGGAATGGTTGAATGCTATGCCTTGGCCGATCTTGGTGCCAGCATCAACCTGATGCCTCATTCGGTATGGAAGAAACTCTCTCTTCCGGATCTTACTCCTACATGCATAACTCTTGAGCTTGCTGATCGTTCAATATCTCGTCCTCTTGGCATTGCTGAGGACGTGTTTGTGAAAGTAGGAAAGTTCCATTTTCCAGCTGACTTTGTGGTTGTTTATTTTGATGTTGATCAAAGGGTTCCTCTCATTGTTGGAAGAGGATTCCTGAGAACGGGTCGTGCTCTCATTGATGTATTCAAGCAAGAAATCACATTACGTGTTGGTAATGAAGCTATCACCTTTAACCTCGATCAAACTTCGAGGTACTCCTCAAATTATGATTCTGAATCGATTAACCGAATCGATATCATTGATATTGCTTCAGAGGAGTACTCTCAAGAATTTCTTGGTTATTCTCATAATTCTGTGAGTGGGGATCCCACCACTTCTTCTCAACCTATCATTTCCGACTCTTCCCCTTCTCTCACTCCGTTTGAGGGAAGTGATTTCCTTTTGGAAGAGGTTGAGGCGTTTCTCAAAAGCGATTCAGTTCCAGAGGGAATTGATAACAATGAGATTGATCTGGAGGGAGATATTCTTCTTCTTGAGAAATTGTTGAATCAGGACAATTCTCCTCCACTCCCTTCCATAGAACTTCATAATGAGGAAATCAAATCAGTTGATAAAACTGAAGAATTTCCTGAGGTCGAACTCAAAGACTTGCCCCCTCATCTTGAATACGCATTTTTGGAGGGTGATGATAAATTACCCGTCATTATTGCTAAAAATTTAAGTGATGAGGAAAAGACTGCTCTCATAAAAGTCTTAAAGTCTCACAAGCGAGCCATTGCTTGGAAACTCTCTGACATAAAGGGTATCAACCCTGAATTTTGTACTTACAAGATTTTAATGGAGGATGACTTTAAACCGGCAGTCCAACATCAAAGACGGGTGAATCCTAAAATCCACGATGTTATCAAACAAGAGGTTCTCAAACTTCTTGATGCAGGATTGATTTACCCCATCTCTGATAGTCCTTGGGTTAGTCCCATTCACTGTGTTCCAAAAAAGGGTGGCATAACTGTTGTCACAAATGATGAAAACGAGTTGATTCCAACTCTACTGGTTACGGGATGGCGTATTTGCATTGACTATCGTAAGTTAAATGACGCCACCCGTAAAGACCATTTTCCTCTACCCTTCATGGATCAGATGCTTGAGAGATTAGTAGGGAACGAGTACTATTGTTTCCTTGACGGTTTCTCGGGTTACTTTCAAATCCCCATTGATCCACAGGATCAAGAAAAGACTACCTTCACATGCCCCTATGGAACCTTTGCTTATAAACGTATGCCTTTTGGCTTATGTAATGCTCCAGGCACGTTCCAGAGGTGTATGATGGCCATTTTTACCGACATGATCGGGAAAACAATGGAGGTCTTTATGGATGACTTCTCAGTCATTGGGGATTCGTTCCAAGCATGTCTCTCCAATTTAGAAAACATGTTAAAACGGTGTGAAGACACCAATCTTTGTCTAAATTGGGAGAAGAGTCATTTTATGGTCAAAGAGGGCATTGTCCTCAACCATAAGATATCAAAGAACGGGATTGAGGTTGACAGAGCTAAGGTTGATGTCATTGCTAAATTACCTCATCCCACTACCGTCAAAGGTATTAGAAGTTTTTTGGGTCATGCCGGATTCTACCGTAGATTCATACAAGATTTTTCTAAGATCTCCCGGCCCATGACCCATCTACTTAAGAAGGATGCTCCTTTTATCTTCTCACCAGAGTACGTTGAAGCTTTTGAAACATTAAAGAAAAAGCTTACTGAAGCACCCATTCTAGTTACCCCCGACTGGGATTTACCCTTTGAACTCATGTGAGATGCAAGTGATTTTGCTATCGGTGCAGTCCTGGGGCAACGAAAAACCAAACACTTTCAGCCTATCCACTATGCAAGTAAAACTATGACCGAAGTTCAAACTCATTACACCACTATGGAAAAAGAATTATTAGTCGTGGTGTATGCATTTGAAAAGTTTCGGCCATACTTGATCTTGACGAAATGCGTAGTGTATACGGATCACTCGGCTCTGAAATATCTCTTTGCAAAACAAGATGCAAAGCCGAGATTGCTCCGTTGGGTTCTCCTCCTAAAAGAATTTGATATCATTATACGTGATAAAAAAGGAGCTAAGAACCTAGCTGCTGATCATCTATTCCGATTAGAGAACCCTCACCAAGATGTTTTCGAGAAAAAGGAAATAAATGAAATATTTCCTCTTGAGACACTCAATGCGGTTGCTTTTCGTGGAGATTCTACTACCCCATGGTTTTGCTGACTTGGCAAATTACCATGCGGGTAACTTTGTTGTGAAAGGGATGTCGACCCAACAGAAGAATAAATTCTTTAAGGATGTTAAACATTACTTCTGGGACGACCCCTACTTGTTCAAAATATGTGCGGATCAAGTCATCAGGCGGTGTGTATATGGTCAGGAAGCCGTTGATATTCTCAAGGCTTGCCATGCTGGACCTACTGAGGGAGATCATAGTCCCAACTACACCGCTAAAAAGGTGTTTGATTCCGGATTCTATTGGCCCACAATAGATGATGCCCATGATTTCATCAAAACCTGTGACGCTTGTCAATGTCACGGGAATATTTCACAAAGGAATGAAATGCCACAAAATGCCATTCAAGTTTGTGAAATCTTTGACGTATGGGGCATTGACTTTATGGGGCCATTCCCATCATCTCGAGGAAACAAATACATACTCATGGCTGTTGACTACTTGTCAAAATGGGTTGAAGCAAAAGCTTTAACCACCAGTGATGCCCGAGTTGTTGTGAAATTCTTGAAATCTCTTTTTGCTAGATTTAGAACTCCACGTGCTATAATCAGTGATCGCGGTACTCACTTTTGCAATGACAAATTTGATAAAGTCATGCAAAAGTATGGTGTAACTCACCGTCTTTCTACCGCGTATCACCCACAAACAAGTGGACAAGTGGAAGTTTCTAATCGTGGTATTAAAAGGATACTAGAAAGGACCGTAGGTGAAAACCGTGCATCTTGGTCGGATAAATTGGATGATGCACTTTGGGCCTTCTGTACAGCTTACAAAACACCCATCGGGTGTACACCTTACAAGCTTGTGTACGGAAAGGCATGTCATCTTCCGATCAAACTTGAGCACAAAGCCTATTGGGCCTTGAAACATGCAAACTTTGACCTACAAATTGCGGGTGATCACCGTAAAGTTCAAATGAATGAATTAAATGAACTACGTGATCAGGCTTATGAGAACTCTTTAATCTACAAACAAAAGACAAAGAAGATTCATGACTCAAAAATAAAGAACCGCGTTTTCAACGTTGGTGATCGAGTCCTTCTTTTCAATTCACGATTAAAGATCTTCTCGGGTAAACTCAAAACCCGTTGGACTGGACCATTCACTATTGCAAAAGTTTATCCATATGGTACCGTTGAGTTATTTCAAACTGACGGTCCAAATTTCAAAGTGAATGGCCATCAGTTGAAGCACTACTTTAGAGAGGACATACCACCCATGGTTGTCCCGGATCTCCAAAGTTTCCCCATGAACCAATGAATGCGGGGATCGAGTCAAGCTAGTGACTCGGTAAACAAAAACATTAGCACAACATGGGTTTTCACCCATGTCTCTGACTTCTTTCTCTTTTCTAACACCTAAGTGTAGGGGAGTTGCCCCTGCTGTGGTTTGCCATGTTGTTGTTGCTCATGTTTTCAGGTATCCCTTGGATTGTGATGATTGTAACGCCTGTTTTCAATCCAGCCGCACAATATCCTATCCTTTTGCTAACGATTATCTAGGGATAACTTAAAATCCTTTTTGTGAAAAAAGATTTCCTTTGTACACTTAGCTAGTAATGTTATCTTTTTACGTTCAAAGAGTCGGCATAATAGCCGGGACTTTGAATATTGAGGACAATATTCAATTCTAAGTGTGGGGGGAATTCTAGCGAATTTGATCACATGTGTACCTTCTAGTGCCCTAGTACCCCCGTTTTTGGCAAAATTTTAAAATTTTTTAGATAAAAGGAAGTGCTTTGCACTAAAAAAATGAAAAAATGATAACAATACAAAAAAAAAAGAATAAGTTGTTGTCTTGATTAGGCTAGAACAAGGGGAATCCTGACTTTGCCAGAGTATTGATCTGGCTGCTTCCTTAACTATTAGGCTAAGTTTTTACGATTTGTGCAAATGAAAATGCTAAGCGTAGAGTAGTTGGTTCTCTTTAGAGCTTATATTAGTAATCTATGGCTTTTTCTCCCAGTAGCTCTTAATCTGATATTAATACGTGTTGTTTTCAAACTTTTGACCATCGAAATTGTTTTGTTATATAAACAAGTTTTTATGCAAAATTAATATAGAGTACTAGTTCAAATTTTTATTTAAATTTAGAACAAGCATACTTTCCGGAAAACTAAATAAATTTGCAAAATGAAGCAAGTAAAATTGCTAAATGATGTAAAATGTAAAGAGTTAAGTATGTTATGATATAAAAAAAATGAAAAAAAAATGAAATAAAAATAAAGAAAAAAAATGATGATGAAAAAATGAGAAAATTGTAAATATAAAAAAGATGTGTTGAATAGAATTAAAATGTATAAATAAATGAAAATTGCTTTTTCTTAAATCTAAATCGAAGCTTGAACTAGTATTCATTGATTTTGTGTAAAGATTATCGGTAATTTAGAGATTGTTGATTTCGAAAGACCCCGAAAGCTCCGATACTATTCTCAAGGGTGTAAAAACCTAGCCTCCTAAGCTTCGGCTAAAAGGACAAGCTGAGAAGAAAGTCGCCACATGGAGTGATCTCATCTTTCGTCTTTAATCTTTAAATGATCGTTGTTGTTATCTGTTTACTTTTAGTTTTAACTTTTCGAGGAATATCAAAAATCTTTGAATCGAAATCCCGCCAATCCGGTACTAGTCTCTGTGGGGTGTCAAAAGCCTGGTCACCTAAAACCAACTGGTTTGGGATGTGCCGAGAAGAAAGCCGTTACATGGAAAAGGCCTTTTTGATTCTTAAATTTCTAAGGTTCCCGATGAGTTAAGATTGGACTTAAGTAAATAACAACCGTAATGAGTGTCAATTTTTGTGGTCAAACTTTTGAAAATAAGCACACACGCCTAAACTTTATAAATTGCGGGAGTAAAAAGTTAAGTCTCGGCTTACATAGATTACTAGTGTAAGTAATGTTAGCATTTTACAAAAACATTTGCACAAGGGTTTTAAACTTAGTTGGGAGTATTAAAAAGAGGATGATGATTACAATTCCCTGGAGACACCCAGTTTGCGTGAATCCCATTCCAGAATGCCATTTTTTGTAAATCAAGCATGTATATATTTTTGTTCTAAGTTTAAAGTTCTTGCATTTAATAAAAAGTCAAAACGGGTTGATCTTGGTAACTTGGTATCCTTTCATTACTTTATACGATTGGACTGCTACGGACTAGCAATAGTTTAGTGTGGGGGACTGATGAGTGTGTAAATACTCATCATTTTTGTCCCATCTGAACTGCAAAACAGTTAAAAACACTCTGATAAGTCACATAATACAGCAAATATCCTTGGATTGTGTTTTTATATGTTTCAGGTACAAAAGGATTGAAAACAGATGAAAAACGAGCAAACTTTGTATAATTGGCAGAATCAGTCCCTGAACTTCCATGAATTGTCAGAAATGGTCCCTGGAAGAATTATTTTAAAGAAAAGTCAACACCAGTCCCCCACGAATCAAGGAATGACAATTTCAACCCTTGGATTGCAAGTTTGCAATATTGGCAAGAATAACCCCTCAAGTTTCACAAATGGCAGAAATAGTCCCTGGGTATTCAAAAACGGAAATTTACATCTATGGCCCTTGTACTATTCACATTTGACAAGAAATACCTTGTGGTAACTTTGGGAAAGTTACACATAACAGCCCCCTCAACTTTGCAGAATTTACAACATTGGTCCTTGGGCTTATTTACATTAAATAACCAAATGGACCCTTTGTTTCATATATAACCCAATATACAAAACCCATTTCCCTTAACCCTTTTACCCTGGCCCAACTCACCCAGCCCAATAAACACCCCTGATATTTAAAACGGGGTCAAACCCCGGTCAACCCCCTCCAAAACCATCTCCCCTGTACACCTCCCACCTCCACACCTGCAAACCATAAACCAGGGTGGTTTCACCACCACCTCACACTTCCACCTCACCTACTCTACACTCCACCTCATCCCCCCTCCTCATACACACCCACTGAGCATTTAATGCTTCCCCACCATCAAGCACTCCATCTCCATTCACACCCCTAGTTTTGCTGCCAACTCAACCCTAGCTCCATCCCTACAATCTAAACCTGTCCCCCTCCACCTCCACAAATATACAAATTTCTTTAAATGCTCAAAAACCACTCCATACCTGCTTATGGACTCTTGGCACCAAAAAGGTGATTTGGATGGTTAAGATGAGAACAGAGGATCCAAGGGCTCATAATAGGTGGGATAGATTCAGAAGCAAGTGGGGAGCTCAAAATATCTATATAATTCAACCATGGAGCAGAGGAGAGAGATATCTAGTGTAACTTAGTTAATTGTATGTCGACTAGTGTACTTTTAAATTATCCAGTGTAATTTTAAGCTTTCAAGTTATATTTCCAGTGAATTTAGTGTATCTCAAACCTTTTTCAAGCTTCAATTTCAGTTTATCTTTACATTTTCAGTTTATGCAAATGTCAAGCTCAAAATCTCATGCCCACTTGGAAGTTGTTATTAGTTATTATAATGGACTCTTAAGCTCATATAAGCTCCTGACATAGCTTATACAAGCTATTAGAAGTTTAAAACTCAGTATCACTTAGAAAATAAAAAATACTCAAAAATATACAAAAAAAATAGTTGTAAAATAAAAAAATTAATGGAGATGATGAAGATGGCTGGAGAGGGTGAATACTGGATTGCCCTGGGTTAGTGGCTTAGTGGTAAGCCTATAGGAGTGGTTATTGGTTCTTAGTTTTCAGCTTGGAACAATTTGTAAGCCTTTTTCACAAATTTGGTGTTTTACTGTACAATAGCTTAACTAGGGATTATCTCAGTGTTCATGTGGTTCTGTGGTATGTGTGATTGATATTATAGCTTAAAATTCCATGTTTGTTCTTTGATATTCACAGTTGCTCAATATTCATGTTCTACTGCCATATTAGCATATTTGTGATTTCTCTGTGTCATGCTGTTATTGTTGATGTTTTGTGCTTAAATGATCTCATGTCATCATATTAGAACCTCTGGAATAAGTTTCATGGTCTTAATCTAACAATTGCTTTGAAATCATAAAATCAGTGTTCTATAAGGTGTGTTTGGATCAGAGGGTATATCTGTGATCATGGATGCTTGTGTTGTTGTTTCTTGTGGTAACATGTCACTATAGGTCCTAGTAGCTCATATAAGTGTTAAAATCCAGTGGTTATTAACCAAATAGTCAAAATTCATTTAAATCCTATAATACTCAGTCATTGTTAGCTATTTAGGTTTCATAAATAATCAAATCAGTTCACAAGTTGATAATATAGCTTAAATTAGTTTAATTATAACATATTACAACTAAATCAGTCATTAGTGATCATTAGAAACTCACATAAGTCAACTTAGTTCATTATATAAAAAAAAAGTCAAAAGTTTACTAGTTTATCAGTTCCATCAAATTAGTTAAATTTTTATTGATTTCAATATTAGGTTTTAGGTTGTAAGCTTTTGGAATAATAATCTTTGGTAGCTGGTCTTTACTGGACTATTTTTAGAATAATTTTAATATTTTTTCTAACTGCTTATTTGATAGCTTTTTGTTAGTACTTTTTCTTAAACCTCCCCTGTACCAGGCTTTACTAGTCTTTTTCAATAGCTTCTTATAAGCTCATCAATACATATTAGCTTTTAAGATTTGTTGTTTTAAGAAGTCCTTCTGGCTGGCTTTCTGTTTGTATGCTTATCTGCTTATTTCTTGCTTATGTACATGCTTAAATTGGACCTGCTATGTTGACCCACCCAATTACTTACACTGAGCAATCAGTGTAAGTATACAACTTCACAAGCCCCTCAAAAGCTCATCAGTGGGCATAAGCCTATGAATCTTAGCTTTTTGATAAGCTAATTTTGACCTTGCAATTTGTCCCATCTCTCAGCATACACTGCCTTGTCAGTGTATTTTAGCTACTTTCATAAGCTTCTCATAAGCTCATTTGTGGGCCATATCCTGTGAGCTTTGGCTTTTTGGAAAGCCCACCAGCCCAACTTGCTATCTCAGTGCTTATTTTGTGCTCTTCATCTTATTTGATAAGCTTAAATTGCCCTAAAAGATCACTGCAGGCCTGTTGATTCCACAGGGCATATTGGATTTGCTTATTTGTTTATTCTGAGCTTATCAGTGTAATCCTTTGTGCCATTTAGCTTATTTCCAGTCCCTTTTACTTACTTACGTCTTATTTCACTTTTGTTTCCATCTTTTTAGCTTATTTTTAAGTTCTAAATTTCTTATCTTCATTAAAGTTGCTTTATTTCAGTAGTTTAATAGGTTTATAAAAGAAAATCAAGAAAATCAAAAATAAAATAAGTGGTAGCTTCCATTTAAGCCATTTGGCTTATTTTCAGCTTTTTCATTAAGCACTTTCCATTTTTATAATTTTCATAGGTTCCTGTACTTATATAATATTTATATAAAAAGTTTCATATTTATTAGAGTTCATTTAGTGTTTATTATAATTTAAATTAGTTTTAAATAATTATTAAATAGTAATTAATTAATAATAAATAGATAAAAAGTCAAATAAATATATTTTTAGTTTTAAAATAAGTTTTAGGTTATTTTAGAATTTTCAAAGTTAAAATTTCATATATCTAGCTTTAATTCATATTTAATTATATTTTAGTGTATTTTAAATAATTAATAAATAATTTTTAATTAATAATAATTAAATAAATAGTCTAATAAATAATTTTAATTTTCCAATAATTTTCTTTTATTATTAGGATTCTAAAAATATAAATTTCACATCCGTGGGATTTGTATTGATAAGAATTCACTTTTTATTTGGTATGTTCACGTTTATTTAAACTAAAACGTACGTTTTCAAGTTCTTTTACGTTTGTAGGTTATCTGTGTTAGGATCATAGTTTTCAACTATTCAGTCAAGTCTCGGTCATTTCAATAAATGTAATAGGTTGCTAGTATTATCACTTTTATTTACGTTTTAACTTAATACTCGTATGGTTATAAGACGAGTCCAATAAGTGTCCAATGGGCCTTGAAAGCCCACGACATAGAAGATAGGGAAGGAAGGGAGTGTTGCCCTATCCCTCTCCTATAAATAGGACACTATGTAACTCTTTAAT
>LBNU01038780.1:65463-103049 GCA_014162995.1 Artemisia annua
ACGAGAGAGGATAGATCAAACGTTCTGGTAAAGACTTATCAACATCGCGTTGATAGTTGATAGTTTACTAGACTATATGGTTCTAATCCCATATCCGCTGGTAAAGTGAGGTTGGCTAGCCACAAGAAATACGGCTTGTGGTAAAGGCTTGTGGAAAACCATTTATGGTATTAACTGTCCATGGTATTTTAGTACTAAAAGTTAGCTGTCAAAGGGTAAGCTTGGTAAGACAACTCAAATCTGTTTATAGCTGTTGATTTGCTAAAAATCAGATGGTCATCTGTTGTACCATGGGTTTTATTTTAGACTAAAACATATGGCTACTCCAGTATGTGATGGCTATTGGTAAAGAGTACATCAACATCCATTAAACTTTCAATGATTCACCTCAATCACAGGAGTTAACACACCTGGATGATAGAATTAGACTGAAAATTAAAGAGGAATTGATGTAACAAAATCAATGATGCTTCGTAAAGCTAGTTGCTGAAAAGATGTTGCTGATGAAGATTCTAAGTCTTTGATACTGACCCACAGAGAATAATACAAAGCAATCTATCTTGAGTGTGTAAAGACAATGCATGGCTTTAAAAGGAAGACAATATGTTAAAGGACAAAGACAAAGGAAACTTGAAGTCAAGCATAGAAATAAGTTAGGGGAGGATTGTTGGGTCAAAGTACTGATGTGTCAAAGTAATGCTGAAGCTTAAAGTTAAAGTATGCAAAGTAATAAAGTCAAAGTACTGCACAGACAAAGTCAAAGTCAAAGAACTGTGTTGAAGTTCGGTTACAAGAGGTTATTAGAGATTTAGGAAATTAATATATATTGGAATTAGTATACCTTGTCGTTCAGTATTGTAAACCGCTAGGGTTATCCTTGTGCTATAAATAGATCCTAAGTCATTATTAGAAGATACGAATAGACGAATATACAGACTCATATTAGAGATATTTAGGGTTGTTTTTGGGTGAGTCTGTATTCAACTAAGCAGATTTCAAGGTGTTATATAATCGTTGAAGATTTTTATAATTCTTCTTAGCTTTGGTTAAGTAATTCCGCATACTTAATAGAGTAATTCAGTGTTTCATCATTAGTAGTTTAGGATTTATCCCAAGATGCTAAACCTTAGACAAGCTATAATAAAGTAGTTTGGTCAGAGTATAACGATCCAACATTTATTAAAACAGAAAACAGAAAATGTTTTTGGCTTTTTGTGGGTGTGTGTGAGAAAAACTTTTGAGATATATTTTTGGAATCGATTCGTTAACCGAAATCGTTCCTTTAAGACTACTCGCAGGGTGGCGGAAGAGAAGAATGGATCTCTTTTCAGTTCGCAATTTAATGTCAGAACTTGCCTTTACCACCTGTATAGGTTGTAATCTTAAAGAATACGAAGTAATTTAACTTCACGATTTGTTTTGTTGTTTTTGATTTTTTTGGTGTTGTTAACACTTTAGGAAAAGTGTTAGTGACTTTTTTTGATTGATTTTGATTTTTACAAAAATTTACAAAGTGGTGAGATTTGCACAAGGAGGGTTTTGAAAAACCACTAAACTTCTAAACGTTTTTAAAACACGCAAAAACCTCCCCGGCAGCGGCGCCAAAATTTGACTCCTCCCAAACTAACCAGTTAACCAAGTGTGGTCAAAAAGTCAAACCTGAGTGAGAAGTGATCAATTTATGATCCGGTGTAAGCACAGTGTATTCCCGGGTCGTTATGTCTCGACGAGATTGAAATTGTATTTTGGAAAACGTTTGAGGGGATTCAGTGATTGGGAAAGTAACCAGATAATGATTGGGATTGATTACACTAAGGAGATATAAATGGAAATAAGACAAATAAGCAATATTAACAAGAACTAACAATCAGATAAACCTAAAACGTAATTAAGATTAAAATAAACGTAAACGCGTACTTGGAAAAGTATAAATTAAGCAAAAATAAACTAGAGGGGGTGAAACTGACTTTTTACAAACTTAATATTTAAAGGAAAATTTTATAAAAAAAGAAAATTATTTTTTTTGATTATTTAATTATTTAATATTAATTAATAATTAAAAACTATTTAATTACTTATTTAAACTAATTTAAATTACTAATAATACTAAATTGACTTAGATAATTATGAATTTTTTTATAAAACTAATTAACCATTACAGGAATCCTAAAAAATTATAAAAAGTTTATAAAACTTATAATTGGATTAAAAGCTAATTAAACTAAATTAACTAAGAAAAATAGCAAATGAACAATAACAATTATGAAACTATTTTCTAAAAATACTTTATAATTAATAAGGACTAAAAAAAATATAAAAAGATGCTAGTGATTAAAAATACACAGTAAAGGATTTTATTTTTTATTTTTCAATTAAAACTAATTAAACTAATATTAATTAGTATAAATACTAAATGAAAAGAGATAATTATAAACATTTTTATACAAATACTATAAGATAACAGGAACTTAAGAAAAATATAAAGTTCGGAAGTGCGTTTGGGAAAAGTAGAAAAATAAGCCAAATTGGCTTAAATAGAAGCTATCACTTTTTTAAAAGTGATGATTTTTTTATTTTTCTTTTTGAAAATTGATTATACACTAAAAACAAAGAACTTTTGTGAAAACAACTTTTTTATAACTCAAAAATAAGCAGTGTGTGAGCTTATGATTCTCACAGTGAGATTTTTAAGGCAAAAATTGATTTTTGAGTTTGAACAAGCTAGTTTAATAAGCTACCAACTGAGAACCATGAACAAATTAAGCTACTAGCAACTTAAGTGAACTGAGAATAAGTTAAATCAACAACTAAAACACACTGAATCAAGAGAAAATGAAAAATAAGCAAATCCAAAATCCTCAATACAAACACACTGAGCAGGCCAAAATGGCTACTTGCAGGCCTATGTGGGGCCCACAGGTGAGATCAGAGGTCCAAGGAGATTGTGGAATCAAAAAGCTAACCTGAAAGGCTTTCCAATAAGCCAAGACTCAAGAGCTGGTTCCCACTAATAAGCTTGTAGTGAGCTTGTGAAGTTTGATGCATACATTGAGTGATTCAGTGTATAAGGTTTGGTCAGGGTAACTTGAGGGGAAGAATAAGCTATGGGCAAGGGGTTCAAAGCAAAAAATAAGCACTTAAATAAGAAGCTAGCTGGCTTAGGTGTCTAAAAAGTCAATAAGCAAGGGGTGGAGTCCACTAATGAACACTGTGGGGGCTTGTAAAAATGGGCTAGTGAGCCTGGTACAGGGCACTCAAAAGCTTACACAGGCAACTTTGAGCTTATTTTTTTTGTCAGCAAATGAGATTAAAAGTCCAAACTTCTTCTTGATTTTAACACACAGTCCACCAAGGAACACAATTCAACAAAGATTTCCTATTTCCAATCCATATTAAACCCTACACAAGGTCTAGAAAATTGCTCCATTTTACAGTTATGACATTTTTGACTTTTTCAGATTTTTAGGAAAGTTGACTTATGTGGACTTAGGATTGATTCTAATGACTTAATATGATGTAATAGGTTAAAATGAAGCTGACTTGAACTACTTTAACTACTTATGCAGTGGAATCACAAAACCATGAACTCAAATCCTTGACAATGAACAAATGAGATGGGATTAAAGGACAATTTGACTTTTATTCAAATAACCACATGATTTTATGTTATAACTGAGCTAATAGAACCTAAGGGAACATGCATTAACCAACAACAATTCCATAAACAATCTGGAACACCATTAAGACAGCAAATCCAAACACCCTTTAACTGAAATGCATTTGTGATTTTCAAAGCATGACACTGATTTAGGCCATATCTCTGATTCTATATAGCATATACTACTGGAGTAGGTTCATTTAAGCTCAAATACACAAACACTAACAGCTTTTATCCATTAATCACCAAATTGCAAGTTTTGGCAGTTAATTTAAGAGTGTGGTGAAATGTGATCAAAATCATGAAACATGAACTAGAACTTATCTACTATGCTATATTAAGCCAGAATAAGCAAAAACAAACAACAAAATACAACTAACACTATCAATTACTAATCATGCCATTTTTACTCTAAAAACTTGAAAATGGGAAACAGCACTGTAAAACCTTAACCACTAGCTCAACTAGGGTATCTTGAAGCTGCAACAAGCTCCTAGCTTATCAAAGATAAGCTAGGTAAAATCCATCTTGCCCCTCCATTGTAGGCAACTTCCTTAGCATTCCACAGTCCAAAGCAAAGGTTCCCTGTTTCGTTTCCTTGATTTTATTTCTTGTTTTATGTTTTTCTTATGTATTTGAGAGCTTAAGTGAGCTTGTGAAACATGTATGACAACTAAAAAGCTTAAACCATATTTTAACTAAAACTTGAATTTTATGATGAAACTGAAATTGTACCAACACTTGAATTTATGAACTGAAAAACTTTTATTACCAAAGCAAACAAGTTACAAACTAGGGATTCAACTGAAAAGAGAAAATTACAACTAATTCGACATAAGCTAAAAATTGCTAAAAACTACACACTGAGTCTTCTTCCTTCTCCTTAGTTTTATAGTGACTTCTAGGGTTCCTTGGGTCCCACTTGAGCTTTTCCAGCATTAATCTTGGCCATTGGATCACTAGGATTAATCCTAACCTTCAAACTGTTTTTGGCGCCAAATTGAGAAAGTGCAAATTGCACTGCTACTTGCAATTGGGGGGGGTGGTGGCATTAAATGTGGTTGTTTTGTTAGGTGCAATTGGTGGTGAGTGGAGTGGGCGGTGGGATGTGATGGTGCTAGTGGGGGGTGAAACCATGGTGGTTTTGGTTCAGAGAAGGAGGGAAGGAGATGGTGGTATTGGGGGGTTTGACTGGGATTTGACCCAGGTTTTATTAACGTGGGATTGGGCTTGGGTGGTTTGGGCCAAAGCAAAAGGGCTAGGGGGTTTATTATTTGTGTTGGGTAGTGTTTTGTTTTTGGGTTAAAACAACAAATAGGGTCCGTTTTGGTTTAGTGTTATCACAAGGACTAAAATTGCAAAGTTCTAAAAATTGGGGGACCTGTGTTGGCAAGTTTCCAAAGATGTCAAAGGGACTATTCTTGCCATACTTAAATAACCAAAGGACCATAATTGCCTTTTTCCAATTTAAAACCTTCAGGGACCATTTTTGCCATTTTCCAAACTTGAGGGGCCTAAACTGTAATTTCTTCAAACTTTTCATCCAAGGACTGATATTGATAACTTTTGAATTCCCAAGGACTTTTGTTGACTTTTCATCCAAAATAAATGCTCAGGGACTGATTCTGTCAATTTCTGAAAGTTGAGGGACCATTTCTGCCAATTCTACAAACTTTTGCTCCAAGGACTATTTCTAGCATTTTTTGATTCCCCAAGGTGTGTTTTGACAATCTGAGCTCAAAAATGGTAATTTGCTTCCCCGGCTTTGGCTTTTGACATGTTTTCCAAACTCGTGCTCGTTTTTGTCTTTTTTGGCCTGATTTGTGCTTATTTCTGAAATATCCGTTCCTGCACGATCACAAACACAAAAACACAATATCTTTGGCATTTATGGTTAATTTGTGTCTTTTTTGGTCTTAATTTGGCAAAGAAAAGATGTGTGAATAAGCACACATCATTCACCATAATTTCCAGGTCCTAAAACACCAATCTTATAGACCCTAAACATACTACACTTGATACTTAAATGGATTTACTCCAAATCCTTATAAGTCCTATACCATAAACCTCGTTACCGAACACACCAATTGGCGACATGTATGCTGATATCCAGGGGGTTCGTAATAGATTCTCGGGGCATCTTAGTAGCATTGGGTTGTTGGTTGACCTTAGATAATCGGGTTGTTGGACTAGTGCTTGTTTTTGGTAGGAACTATGGTTTCGGCTCATTGTTCTCATATTACTTTCATAAACGAATTTGGTACTTTTCTTTACTCATAATAATGAATATAAGTTCTGAGTTTGATATACTTTGTGATCTCTTGCTTGTTTGTTACATTGTTTTGCTTTACACACACGTTTTGGCCATTTGATATGTGACAATCAAATTGGTTTTGTTCTTGATAAACAATCTATTAATTGCTACAAATCCTGTGGAACGACCTGGACTTACCTTAGACTATATTACACCCAAAAGGGTACACTGCCTGTGTTGTGTTGTTAGTTATTCTTTTGGTAAAATCTAGTATTATAAATTTAAAACTTTCGACACGCATCACTCATCTTTCCATGTCGGATAACATATTTGTTACATGATCCGATAAAGGATTTGAGCGCATCGTGTATGCATGGAAAAACGTTTTTCAATTGTATTAACAATTCAAGAAAAATTGATTTTTCCTATTCGTTAGAAGTTTTTGAACATATGAATTGGGGTTTTTATGCATAAAATCAAGTTTTCTTATTATCATGCAGTAATGGTTGTTAAAATTATTACTTCCCCAATTTTAATTTTTGTGCGCAAAAGAATCCTAGACTCAGATTAGAGGAGATAAATTTATTATGTTATCTAAGATGATATATGTTCCATCATTCCTAATCCTAAGCGAAGGTAAAAGAATGGTTCACACTTAAGGGGTTTAATGAGAATATCAGCTATGTTTTCCTCCGTTGGAACTTTTTCAATAGAAATGCTACCCTTTTGTACGTTATCCCTAAGAAAATGGTGACGAATTTCAATGTGTTTGGTACGAGAGTGTTGCACGGGGTTTTTACTTAAATCTATTGCTCCTTTATTATCACACATGATTGGAATATCGTCAAGTGTAATGCCATAGTCTACGAGAGCTTGTTTCATCCATAATGCTTGTTGACATGCCTTTCCGACGCTTACATATTCGGCTTCGGTTGTGGAGATAGCTAGTGCCGTTTGTTTCTTGGAGAACCAAGAAGTTAAGCAACAACCCATGAAGGTACAAATGCCACTAGTGCTTTTTCGATCCACATAATCTCCCGCATGATCAGAGTCGGCATAACCTATAGTTTCTATGCCGGTCCCCTTAGGATACCATAATCCTAAGTGCATAGTACCTTTAATGTATCGGAAGATACGCTTAACCGCTTCTAAATGAGAAGTTTTGGGATCTTCTTGAAAGCAAGCACAAAGGCAGACACTAAACATGATATCGGGCCTACTTGCCGTTAGGTACAATAAACTTCCTATCATACCTCTATACTTAGTACTATCTACGGATTCACCCTCTTCATCTTTTGTGAGCTTTGTGTCCGTAGCCATTGGCGTTTTCATTGGCTTAGCATTTTCTAGTCCAAATTTCTTAAGCATTTCCTTAATATACTTAGATTGATTAAAGAATATTCCATCATCTAATTGTTTTAATTGGAGTCCAAGGAAGAAGTTAAGCTCGCCCATCATACTCATTTCAAACTCGTCATGCATGATTTTTGAGAATTCATCACACATATCTTGACAAGTTGAACCGAATATAATGTCATCGACATATATTTGGACGATTATGATGTTTGAATCTTTCTTCTTGGTGAAAAGAGTGTTATCTACCATTCCCATTGAGTATTCATGCTTAAGAAGAAAGGCTTTCAACCTATCATACCAAGCCTTAGGGGCTTGTTTGAGACCATATAAAGCTTTATTAAGTCTATAAACATGCTCGGGGTACTCGAAGTCAATGAATCATGGAGGTTGTGCTACATATACCTCCTCATTGATGAGATCGTTTAGGAATGCACTTTTCACATCCATTTGGAACAACTTAAAGTCTAATGCACAAGCATATGCAAGTAATATCCTAATGGACTCAAGTCTAGCTACGGGTGCATGGGGTTTCGTCATAATCAATTCCTTCTTGTTGATTATAGCCTTGTGCTACTAGCCTAGCTTTGTTCCTAGATACAATACCATGTTCATCTAGTTTGTTTCTAAATACCCACTTGGTTCCTATAACGGTAACATTCTTAGGTCTTGGGACTGACATCCAAACATCATTAGACTTAAATTGGTTTAATCTTCTTGCATTGCGATGATCCAACTTTCATCCTTTAATGTTTCATTGACGTTTTTGGATTTTATGATTGAGACAAAACAAAAGAGGTTGCTTTTGTTTTGAGCTTGTGATCTAAGGGTTCTTTGATTTAGGCTTCCTATAACATTTTCCAAGGGATGACTTTTGGATTCCTTAATGTTGGTGGTTTCACTTTCTTGAGATATATCTAGGTTTTTCATGTTTTCAACTATGGCGTTTTCTTCGTCTAAGTCATCATCTACCAAAGGTGATGTTTTAAGTGGAGGGGGACTCTCACCGAAAGTCACGTTGAGTGATTCTTTGACGACCATTGTTTCCTTGTTGAGTACAATATAGGCTTTACTAGTTTGAGAATAACCTAGAAATACACCTTCATAAGACTTTGGGTCGAACTTGGTGAGGTAATCCTTGGTGTTTAAAATATAGCATTTACTACCAAATACTTTAAAGTAATCTAGAGAAGGTTTCCTTCCTTTCAAGATTTCATATGGGGTTTTTCCTATGATAGGTCTAATAAGAATTCTATTAAGGATGTAGGTTGATGTATCTACGGCATGACACCAAAATTTTTGAGGAATAGATTGCTCGTTGAGCATTGTTCTACTCATTTCTTGTAGGGTTCTATTTTTCCTTTCAACTACCCCATTTGATTGTGGAGTTCGTGGAGCCGAAAAATTGTGAGTAATACCATTAGTATCACAATAAGCTCCGAATTGAACTTCATTGTCAAATTCTCTACCATGATCCGTCCTAATGGAAACTATGTTGCATCCTAATTGATTTTGAATTTTCTTGCTAAAGATTTTAAATTGTTCAAAGGTTTCGGTCTTGTTTTTAAGAAATCTAGTCCAAGTGTACCTAGAGTAATCATCTACGATAACTAATGTGTAGAGATTTCCTCCATAACTCCGTATGGCAGAAGGGCCGAAGAGATCCATGTGAAGAAGCTCTAGACATCTAGATGTTGAGATCATATTCTTAGGCTTATGACTCGAGTGAGCTTGTTTTCCAACTTTTCAAGCATCACAAAAATGTTGGTCGAACTTAAGTTTAGGAAGATTTCTAACTAAATCCTTAGAAGCCAATGATTGTAATAAACGCATATTTGCGTGTCCTAGTCTTCTATGCCAAAGAGTAGAATTATCATTAACCATAGCTAAGCATATATTGTCACTAGGTTTGTTACTAATCTTCATGACATATAAATTACCTTTTCTAATCCCTTTGGCAATTACTTTTCAGTCCTTTATGATTTCACTATTGTCTTTGGAAAAGATTACCTTGCAGTCATTATCACATATTTGATTAATACTAAGTAAATTAAAACCTAGATTATCTACATGTTCCACATTGGTTATAGTAAGAGAGTTATGAGTGATTGTACCTTTGCCGATGATGTTACCCTTGAGTTTACTACCGAATGTAACGTTACCTCCACTACTTGCATTATATGATGAGAATAGCTTGCGGTTACCCGTCATGTGATTTGTGCACCCACTATCTTTAACCCATTCATCGGGCTCCAAGTCAATTCCCAAGCATATCTAGTGATAACATAGACAAACTCAAACATATGGTCCCCAATATCTCATGGGTCCAAAGTTGTTAGCACCAAACATCCTATACATTTGTTGCATTTGCCTAGGGTGTTGAAATGGTGAGTAGAATCCTATTGGAAGAAAATCATTTCTCCAACTCATTGAATTATTCCTACGATAATTTTGATTTCTAGTTACTCTTGATTTAGTTTGTCCATTTGTTTTTCTAGGAGGTGAAGATTTAGATCCTCTAGTTGGTTTGTTGTATCCTAATCCGGGTTTTGGTGTTGGTTTATAAAATTGCTTTACCTCTTTTACACTAGCAATGGGTATTTCTGAGTTCATTACGATTAATTGTTTCGGATCAGAATCAGGGATTGGTTTAGGCATGAACACAGCTTTTCTTACTGGAGACGGTCCTTTATCTAAGGGACGGTCCTTTATAGATGTAGGATCTAAACACACGCCTTGTGTTAGAGTGATACTTTGAGCTATATTATTAAGCACGCGGAATATACTTAACAATACTTAGAATATTTATTGTATGCTGTAATGCAAGTAAGAACAGTTGTAAGTTAAACACCAAAGCTTCAATATTATTGAGAATAATACGAGTGATCTTAGCTATCACTAGGGTTACACCTTGAAGCTTTCTAATGTTGATACGTACCTATAACAATGACCTAGGACCTCCTTTTATAGCACAAGGAGTCCTTTACAAGATAAAGATAAACTAATAAAATAGAATATACATGAAGATCTTTTCTATATTCGAATACATAACAGTTATCCTAACAGCAGTGGTAATAATATGTACTAGCAGTGGTAATGTGTTTCCACTGCTAGTGCATTCTTCAGCAGTATCTTCCACAAGCTTATCAGTGGTAACTGTTAGCTTTATTCCCAACAATAGATAAGGGACCGCCTGGTGGATTTGAGGGACCGCCACCAGTAGATCCTTCCGATTGAGATTTCACAAATTTTAATTGTTTTGATATACTAGTAGATGCCTCAGCAAAGTTATATCCTATACTGGTTTTATTTTCGGAAGCTTTTTGAGCTCCTATTATTTGCTTTAGAGAATGAGTACTCTTTTCGAATTTACTTAATTTTGAGCCTTCCTATTTGAGTTCCTCATTTTTGATTTTAAGCTTTTCACAAGATTTACATTCCGAATCAATTTCTTTTCCTTTCTCAAACTTAGAAAGTTTGTCTTTTAATTCCAATATTTCCCTTTCCAATTTGACTTAGTAGATTTTAAGGATTTGTTTTTTAAAATAATCTTTTGACTTACTTCACAAATTTTATCATACTCATTGTCTAAGTCAAGTGAATCTAACGAGCAAATATCACAATTATGGAGATCGGTTTTTCATTCGTACCATCTTCATCGCTATCACTCCAAGCACCACTTACATATGCCCTTTGGTTCTTGTCCTTTGCTTGGTGTGGACAATCTACAACTAAGTGTCTTGTGTCACCACATCCAAAACATCTTTTGTCGCCCTTGCTATATCTATCTTCACGAGCTTTTAGAGGTGCTTTCTTTTCGTCTCATGGTTGTCTTACGAATCTTCCTCTTCGCTTGAAGAATTTCTTGAAATCTCTAATCGCTAAAGCATATTCTTCATCTTCACTTTCCGAGCTTGAGTCTTCAACATCACTTAATTCCTTTTTAGCTTTCAAGGCAATAGATCTTCTTTTCACCTTGCTTTTGACAATCTCGGAATCATTTTTGATGATCAACTCATGGACCTTTAAGTTGCCAATGAGCTCATCCAATGATAGAGATGCCAAGTCTTTGGATATAAAGTAAAAATTTTATAAATAAAACATTTTTCACTAAAAACTAGAAAAATAAAGGCAAGTAAAATCAAACGGGTGTTTATTTCTATCCCTTCTCCCCACTTGGGTCATACTAAGCATATAAAGTAAAAATTAGGAAGGGTTAGAAATGGAACGGAAAACTCCCCTGGACTTGCTCGGTATGATCATAAATGTATGTCCTAGAACATGCGCATAGCATGTACTCCTCGAGCAACATCCAACTTTATCAACTGGTCTTCATCACCACCATCACAATACTCAACTAGGATGGATATAAAGTGCTTTCTTACAGCCAATCACCATTCCATAATGCATCGACCTTGTAGAAACTAGAAGGGGGGTTGAATAGTTTCACCGTTATTAATTTCATTTTAGAAAATTTACTTTCTAAGTTGTGTTTATGAAAATTGTTCGATTCGATATTTATGTGAATTCAACTCAACAACAAATATAATCAATAACAAGTAAATAAGTAAAGGTAAAGCAAGGAAAGATCAAACCGTGACACGCGGATTTATAGTGTTTCGGCCACGAAGCTCACTCCTTCGTCCCTACTCCACTCCTCGAGTCTCACACTCGAGAGTTTCACAAACACTATATCAACACGCTCCCTTATGGCGGAACAAACCTCACACAAGCTTACACCAAGTTTAACGACACTAAGCGGAATGTCGAGTCCTAATCCTAGCTAGAACCAATCTAACAAAGCCCACGTGGCTTCACACCTCGTACCAACACGATGGCACGATATAACACAATACACAATATAAGACTTGCACTCAAGTCCTATTACATACAAGAAACAATGAATGAAAATGGTGATGGATCCACAACAATGAGTAAGACTCTTCTTTAACACTTCGTCTCTTGATTACAACGAATGTTCTTCTCTTGCACTTTAGAAGAATGATGAGTGTGATCACTTGTAAACAACTAAGAACCCGATAATGTGATCAAAGACTAGGTTTTGGAAAGGATTTTGGAATATAGAAAATTTTAGTGCATAAGAGGTGAAGGTTTCTGAAAGAGAACAGTTCTGTATTTATAGACGCCAGGAGAGAGGCGACGGTCCCTTAAATACCAGACGGTCCTTTATCGCTAAGGGACCGCCGCCCTATTTAAGGGACCGTCCCGACATACGCTCCCATTTTTGTCCTGATGTGGTGAAAATTTATCTGGTGAAAAATTCCTGTCGGTTTTGAGCGGGAAATATGGCTGTTATGAATTTGAAATTTGAAAATATTTTCTTAATAAAACATTTCTTTAAATTATACAAAAATACTTTTGTAAAAATGTTTTGTGACATGAAAATGTAAAGTCTAGATGAAAAATAAGTCCTTTGATCACATACACAAGTTGGTAGATGTTTATACATACCTTAAGTGATGTTGAAGACAAAAACGAGTTTTCTCGATCAAAAACTTATTAGTCGTAGTTTTACGTAACGTGTGTTTGTATTTTGTGATTATCAAAACTAGTAGAGACCGAATAATGCAAATGACGTTTTTGACATTATTTGTATTAACAGACCTGTATTGCTGCAAGAAAAACTAATACCAAAAAGCATAATTCCGGATAAAAGCAAAAATAGCATGAAATGTAAAAACAAAAATGAAAATAAACAAATTAAAACCTAACTCACTTTCGTAGGAATCACGGTTGCATTTAGCGTATCCAACAAGCCTTTTAAACCACTCGGTGTCCCGAGTGGACGAGTGAAGTCTCGTGAGGGTTTACAGGGAACACACCCACAAAGTTCATTTAACTACTAATACATCATATGAAAAGGTTTGAAACAGTTTTGGAAAAATTATTGCAACAACTAATAGCTACGGCATAACTGGATCGGTCTAGTTACGCCGTAGTTCAGTTGATCTGAATATAAGTTTACCAGGAATAGGTAGGTGTAACTGGATTGGCCCAATTACATCTTAATTGAAAAGTCAAGTAAATAGAATACCTGGAATATACAGGTTACGGCGTAGCTAGATTGGCCTAGCTACGCCGTAGTTATGTTGAATAGGGCGAATGGTCATACTGATTACCAGTTACGACGTAGCTAGATCGGCCCAGCTACGCCGTAGTTACTTACTGATGTAGTTTTGCTCGAAATTACGACTCTTCCACATGGCTAGAGGAGTTAGCGCCCCTCCTCTCTTCTATCCTGGTCTTTAAACCTGCAAACATGATAAACAAACAAACCAAGCCAAGTACCAATCCTATAATCTAATAAAAATTGTTCAAAAGGTTTTTAAAAATAAAAACAAAAACTAATTCTAAGGATAGGGACAGGTAGTCTCCAGACGAGCACTTATCTTTAAACTCCTGAGCCTTTAAGTTAGACGACTCCATTCTTCATCATCAACGGCCATCACAACCTTGTGCATTAAATGTGTAAAAATAATAAACATGAGCAACAAGTGAGATATAACACAAAATATGCAATTTTAAGATGTTTCAGACTGGGTTACGGCGTAGTCCAATTACTAACTACACCGTAACTTCAATCTGATAGCAATCTTTCATGTAATAAGAACAGGTTACGCCGTTACAATTATTACTATGTTACGCCGTAGGTCAAGAAAGAGGAAATAAACATAGAATTTCAATCAAACAACCAAAAATACGAAGACCGTTCCCCAGCAGCGGCGCCAAAAACTTGATGCAGGATTTCTGATTAGGTTTTAATATTTAAATTCGTCTACCTATGGTCCACCTTATGCACTAAGGGGCAGTGTACCCGGTCGCATGTAGTGAGGGAATGGTAATACCGAGGTCTTCCCAAGAACGGTTGATTTCTAGTTGTCTAATTAAAACGATTGTCACATAATAAAGGTTTATAATAAAAGATTGATAATTTAATTGGAAAATTAAATATAATTAATTAATGTGATCAATATGGGTGGTTCTATGGCAAACAACTAATGGGATGATAATTGTTCTAATTCTCATACTGTGTTTATTATCGTAATATGGGGGTTAAAGTCACTAGACTCCTCGTTAAAATCGCCTAGCCTATAAGTATTAGATTCCTATTCCTATTGTATTTTAACTCGATGAGAGTCAAGGGCAACCTAATCCTTAGTCATGAAGTGCCACTATAATCAAAGACTTATTCTTGCGAAATCCGGCCTCTCGGAACTTAGATTTCGCGAAACCTGGCCGGTCGGAACTTATGTTTCCTCTAACTTCTTAAGCATATCCAATTGGTAGGTGATCCTATGGTCAATTTGCACACAAGGGATGATTGTACTATGACCAATTCTTACCAATCCTCGCAACCTACTCGTCTAGGGTCCTATGGTCAATTCTCCCAACTAATAGGTACCACCGAGCTTCAATACTACCAAAACAAGAGGGTCCGCATATAGCGCAATAAATAAATCAATAATAAAAGTCAAATAATTAAACACCAAATAATTAATTAATTAAATGACCAGAATAATTAATTAATCAAAAGATACAAACAATTAAATAAAACACAATAGGCATCACTACATCAATAATCAAGCAGAATCACAATTAAAAAAATAAATAATGAAGCTGAACAATTAATTGAATGTCGAAAAAGGTTTACATATTGTGCTGCTCTCTTTTATCACTCGCACACGTCGATCCATACCATATAACACAACCCTCCCCTCACTACAAAGTGTTACACCACCACCTTCACGCACGCGAAGAGAAAGCCAGGTGATTATTTTTTATTTTTTTCTTAGACAATTTAGGCATATAATTACTTTGATTATGCATCTTGTTTTTGTTAATTTGTTTGTTATTTATTATTATTATTATTATTATTTCTTTTTAGGATTTTTTAGTTTGAAGGCAATTAACACCTAAAATAAATAAGTTATGATGACACCGCTGAAACAAGATTCTACGAGTTTGAAGAAAAGAAAGTATACTAGTAGGAAGGTTTTGGATTTCGGGAGTACTACTACCACTAAAGATGTGCTTCCATTTAATTTCAATTTTAGGAAAGATCACATGGAAGAAGAAGAAGGAGGTATGTTAAAGATTACTCTTATTTATTTTATTTTTTTAATTTTTCCACTTTTGTTAATTAGTTATTTTTAGGGGACACCATGTACCAATATGGTACATGTACTAAAGAAACTAGATACCTGAACTTTACGTTTCATGCTAATATGATACTTGAAAACTTGTTTTACTCTCGCGCTTGCATGGCATGAACTTATTTTCAAGCTGACTAGATATGCTAAACCAAAAACCCCCTTAATCCCACATGCCATAAGAAACAACTGCTTCGTTTGACTCCTTTATATTTTTCTTTTCGCAACTTTGGTAATTACACATATCTAATTTACTCAACATGTCAAAATGTTTGCAACAAAATCCGTCAGAGTAACAAGTTTGACTTCATGAGTCAAGTGTGCGTATAGTATGGCTATCACACACGGAAAAGAATTAACAAAATTTAGGTATGTACCTCGCTACATTTTTCTTGGTGAAGTGCCAAAATGGAGTAGTATCTAATTTGTAAATCGAGTGAATTAAACTTAAAGAATCACTGGATCATCTTTATCAAATGCAACAAATCCAACCTTTTCTTACACTTTCTAATAAAGGGCATTGACATCTTTCTTAGCAAATATATATTGTATATTAACAACATGGTAAGTTTAACTATTTATTAGATCAACGTAACCATTAGATGGTCTAATTTATAACTGATAATTAGGGTGTTTGGGATTCATGCTAATTATAAGCGCGCTTATTTCAGTTTAAAATGAGCAAATAAGCAGTTTTTGCCAAACACCAAAAAGTGCTTATCTACTTTTGAGAAAGCACGTGTCTATTTAATGGTTTAAACCCTTCTTTTTAACATATTTTTTTCCGTACCATACATCATGATGTTTTTTGTTTGGTACAGAGAACGTGGAGAAGGAAGAATAACACAACACCAAACGCAAAGGAGCCTACATTTCCATTGATCCTACACCACATTTAGCCGATGGTATGTTCTTGTTGTTATGCATATATGCATTGTATATATATGTTTTTGTTGATTAATCATGTAGAATCTTGTATGCAGGCTTGCCTTACAATTTCCGTTCAAGGTCCACGCCCAATCATATTAAACCTGATATTATCAAACACCTATTATAACTCATAAAAAAGTATTATCACATGAAAATGAGCCGACTGACTTCAGGCCTAATGTAATGTCAGATTATTTCCTTGAGAAAGACGATTCCCCAATTTTGAAGGAAAAGAAGTTTTCGTGTAAAAGCATTCTTGATTTTGAGTGGTCTCATGTTGAAGAAAAAACTATTACCGCGTACACTAAGGATGGATTTCCCCTCGACTTCAATTTTACAAAAGATAATCAAAAAGAAGGTATGTTAAAGATTTATTTATTTATTTATTTATTTATTTATTTATTTATTTATTTATTCATATTGTTTAGTCACTTGGTAATCTTGGTGTTGAATATGTACGTGTTAACCAAGTGATGATGTAGATATGTTATTAAGTAATTTACTTACGTAATATGAAACTCCTAATGTAAACATTCTAGTGTGGCTAGAGGGGGGATTGTTTAGGGCGTGTTAGTTAAAGACTCGCCCTTGGTAAGCTCAATATAGTTACTAAATTGTTTTAGTTACCTATATGATGTTAAAAGGTAGGTTCCCTACTTACTCAAAATATTTTTAGCAGGTTTCCCAAATGGCTTCTCCACAATCTGTATACGTTTTTACCTATTTAGTATTGAAATGTAAGTTCATATAATTATGTGCAAGGTTTTTTTTTTTAGCTCAATTACCTAAAAAATATATATGCTACTAAAAGTGGCCAAAAATAGTATGTTAATCTAAAGTGGCCATTTAGTTTAGAGGTCTTACTAAATTAAACAGGACTATTTTCTTTTCAAGCATATGATCATCTTACGAATATGAATGTGCTTAAAATCTATACTAAATTCAAAAGTATAAGTTGTAATTATATCATGTATCATTCGTGTTATTTACTTATATGTCATATTTAAGAAAATAATAATAATATTCTTGTTATTCTTTGAAGGTTTGAAATGCAACGCGAAAGAGGAAAAAGAGGTAAAAGACTGGTTGAAGAAGGAACAGCTGAAATTTGAACGTAGGGCTTCCTATTTCATCAAACAAACACGCCTTGTTCAAGGTAATTAGTATGACCTTAAATGAGTTACATTTGCATGCAAGTGATTGAATAAAGGATTATTATTTGTAATGTCCCAAATTAAAAGCAATACTAATATTAACAATATGCTTTGTCTATCGAATTGTGTTAATAGTTTTGTAACATTAATCTTCTTCTCATAATCATCATATAATTGACTAAATATACACAAAAATGTATTTGGCAGGAGAAAGACCTTTCATGGGCTGGAAAGGTTCTGTTGTTAATTCAGTTGTGGGCACTTTCTTAACACATAATACGTCTAACAAAAGTTCAAGGTGAGTTCAAGCTTATTGTTTGGAATGTTTTGTGATGCCTAATATTTGTTCGCATCATAATAATATTACCTAATGTTGCTTAATTCTATCTACACTTCCTTATCTTCAAATTACCCCATCAAAAATTCAATGAAAGATCCCGACAACAACAATCGCACCGAACATGATCTTGACTGGAATGAAGTAAGACTTGCTAATGTTACGGACATATCTCATATCCTCTAAGGCCGAGGCCAGCACAATTGACTTGCGGAACGAATCCAGGCAAGTTTTATTTTAATTTTTGAAAGGTAAAGAACTAAAGATTACGTATTACCTAAAATGCATAAACAAGATATAAAATGGGTGTTTTAATTAATTATTTATTTATTTATTTTTAATTATAAAAAATAAAAATTGTGCAAGCTTTCTTAAATAGCATATATGATAAAAAATCTGTAGTTTTGAAATGGAGTGGCTTAGAAACGAGGAACCTGAAATAACAAAGTAAGATTCCCCAAATTTGTTAAATATATAATCAAGGTTTGGTTTTGTAAATAAGCTAATCATGTATGTATACAGGTTAGTCTTTATAAGTGTCCATGGTTTGGGCGTAAAATGCATGGAATGTCTTAGGCTATTAACTCTACGTCAAAAAGCATTCCCGGTAAGACTTTTTAAATTAGTTGCAAGAAACAAATCCCGGTAAAAAATTTTGGGTAAGTTTTTGATCAATGTTTATATCTTTTTCCAAGGTTGACACACATTTGAGCAGGATAGTAGTTCGTCTAGGATGGGTCCCCATTAAATAGCTTCCTGATGGACTTCTATTTCATGAGCTAAAACTGTGAGTTTGAACATTGTAATAAATATATAGTGCATGAAGTATTTGCTATGACAATGGTAACTAACCTTGTCTATATCCCATGATTTCCGCTGTGCATGAATATCTCAAGCATAGGATATCCAATCTTGATGCAGATTCTTTGTAATTCTCCCAATTCCATCACAAAATAGCTTACTCTAGTACGAGATATATATATAAGTTAAAGTGAAATATTATGCAAATGTGATACATATATGAACTCCACTATCAGATGATCACCTTTGGCAAGGTACATTTATATGATCATTATGTCTTTCAAAGTTAGAGGAAAAAACAATCCGGGATATCGTTTATCATTTCAACCCAAAACATTTTTAATTAAATAACAAGCAAAACAAAACTAAAGCATGTTTATTATTGCATTTTCAAGAATACAACATTTGAAAATATAATTTTGGTGTATTTGGTGTCGTTTTATATCGTTTTCCTCAAATATAATATATTTCAAGTTTGTTCAGGTGTTTTGCACGAAGATAAGTCCAAATTGCAATGCTTGTCCATTGCATGAAGGTTGCAAGCATTATAAACACCAAATGGAAGATCTTTGTAAGGTACGTCCTGCAACCAAAGCCAAAAGTACCGTATCAGCAAAAAAACCAAATCGAGAACTAAGGACAGTACACCAAGTGTAAGTATTTAATGGCATTTTAATATCTCAATTGCTTTTCTCTATTTCATTATAAAATGTTGTAAAATCTGGAAATACGCATCTATGAGCTTCCAGATAATCATACTCTGTTGCAAGAGGTTAGTACATTTTTCATTTAGTTACATTTCCTGAATATCCATGAATATATATTTTATTTTATTGTCGAGGTGTTTTGTGTTGCAGTTGAAGTTGGAGAAAAGAGACCTTGATGATAAACACCCTTACGTGCTTCTTGTATGGCCACCAGCAACACCAGCAGGTATAAAGTGTTGGAGAGATTATAACTTTTACAAAAAGAAGAAACCTAAATATTTACTAACACAAGTTTACATGTGAAAGGACTGGGTGACATTGTTAAAGTTATTATATCATTTGGTTTATATTCTTATGCTACGAAAAACTGGAAATCCTCACTTAAAAACATCAAGTGACATGGAACAAGAGATGTGATCGCGGTAGAAAGTCAACTTTAACCAAGAATGGTCAAAGTAGTCAAACCACGCGTATTCTCCGAGAGTATAGTGTTTCCTCGGGTCATTAAGTCCCGACGAGGTGTGAAATGGTAAAACGGTTCAAGTTCGTGATCGAGTGATGTGAATAATGAATAGATATAATGATATCTGAGACGAGGAAAAGTAAATAAACACTAGAAAGCATATAATAAAGCAACTAAAACAATAACGGAAAGCACAGATAATAAAACGCAATCTAAACTTAAAACGAGCCAAAACTAAATGATCAAAGCAAAGATAATAAAAACACTAGTAAATAAATAATATAAAGTTAACGATAAAAGATAACAACTAAAAATAATAAACTAGATTATACTAAGCAAGCAACTAAGAAATATGTGATAAAAAAAATATGCTTGTTAAGCAAATTATCACGATCCTAAAGTGTGGTTTAGTAATTCGATTAAGTCCTCTTATTGATGAATTAATATCTTTTACGAATAAATATTTTCTCACAACGTTGGTTTATTTTGAAAATAATTTTTCATAAAGAGATATCAATATCTAGATTAAAACCCAATTATTCTCACGGCTTTTGCCCGCTTAAACAACCAAAATTTCGATCTAAGTAACTTAAATATTACTAATCAATATATTGTCTAGCTTTTATTAAACCACGCCTAATTCACGGAATAACCTACTCAACAAGTATATAAACACTACTCATGACTATTAAACTAACAATGACAATTAATCCAACAATAATAAGCATTTCTAAACTAACATATATAAACTACTCGCACATGATAAAAATTACACTAATAGCATAAATAAACATAATAAATCTAAACATAACAATAAACAATAGATAATAAAAAGAGATAATCGAAAAGGTATGTAAAGTTACCCAATATGAAGACTACGGATAAAATGAACTCCAAAACATATTCTAATCAATACCCAATCTACAAGCTCATATACCCAAATCTTCTTTGATTGCTCAATAATCACCAACAATAAGTTTACTAATATTTTGAAAGTTTAAAGCTAAATATGAAATGACGTTAAACATGGACTAATAATGATTAGAACCTTACTTAAACTAAAATTTATAACAAAGCTTTATGGATCAAGGACTAATTAAATCTAATCTACTCTAAAAGAGAAAAAAAAAATAATAAATAAAATAAGAACAACGAAAAGAAAAGAATGAAAGTTGGCGTCTGTTGTTGTGTGCTTCCCATTGAAACCAAAAGAAAAAAAGGATAATAAAATAATCAAGATTCTTTAATGAAAAACTGAAATCTAAATTTTAAACAAAAGTAAATTTTCTTATGATTGTTACTACAATACTTAGACTAAAAAAAGAAACGAAAAAAAACGAGAGAAGAAAAAATGAGTGTTGTTTTTGATTTTTGTTGGACCGACCCCTCATGCTTGCGGCTCCCTTTCAGTTTATAAGCAATCCTCCTTTTTTCTTTTCTTATTTTGCGTGCCACAAAGGTGATAACAAATCCCTATCTTATTATTATTTTTTCTTTGATAATCATCTGCCACCAATATCATTCGGACAGTAACACATATTGGCTTGGTTGCAATTTTTTTTCGTTGGGCCAAAGGCATAGTTGTAGGACTGGGCTTCGATGTGGAGCTTGGCTTCATATGAATTTTGTGGCTGGCCCGCGTTTAACAAATAAATTTGGCATTAATCTTCGTTCGGGCTTCGTTTAATCTTTCGATTTTTCGTCTTTTGCCTCGATGCTCCAAATAAAATTATCATTGGTATCGTAATCTCGTGCTCTTTTCAATCTTGTGCTCGTTTTGTTACGTTTTCTTTGATTTTGTCCACCTTTCAAAATATTCGTACCTGCACAATCACAAACACAAAAACAAACATATATTTGGCATTTTTGCTATGTTTTTAATTGTTTTTGCAGTTTAAATGGGACAAAAATGATGAGTATTTACACACTCATCAAGATGCATGCAACAATTTTGGTGAGCAAAACTATGTGTGATGATTTTTCTCTAAGAAGCTTGAAATCAAGGTGGTGAAAATGGAAGTCCTTATTTTGGAGATTTCCAGTGGAGGCTCGCTTCCTTACCTATTCGGTTTGGTGGTCTGGGCTTGTATTAAGCGGTTGAGGCTTCCTCATACGCTTTTATGGCCTCTAGGGCCCAATCTTGGGCCCACCAAGATCACATTTTACGTAACAGTGGCTTGTGTGACATGAACCCTGACTATGCTTGTGCTTTGGCAGGTCTCCGTAATACGCTTCCGAACTTTGACTTTAGTGGTTTCATTGATAAGGACACCACCCCCATCAAAGCCCAACATACGTTGGCGAGTGCTCTGTTCAGTAAAATTGTGCAAGGTATGGAAGTTCAATTTGACATGACCGGTAGACAGAAAGCTGTTTTTGAATGCCTACGATCGCCACATGCTCAAGACTTTCTTACGGCTGTTCCTATTGATTGTCTAGGCCAACACATGTCACCTGTGAAGTATCGTACGGTCCTTAAGTACCACCTAATGATTCCTCTTTTTCCGGGTAATGAACTATGTCCGGTTTGTCGCAAGGCATGTTTGGACTCATTTGGTGAGCATGCCGTGCATTGTAGAGAGCTCCCCGACTTTAAGTACAGACATTATATGGTTCGTGATGTCCTTTTTTGATGTACTTAAGCGTGCTGGGGTCTCCGCAAAGAAAGAAGCACCCGTGAACTTCCTGATTAACCCTCGGGAGGGAAGATCAACACTTAGACCAACGGATGTTTTGGTTTTTGGTTGGGCAGGTGGTAAGCATGCTTGTGTGGACCTAACAGGTGTTTCCCCTCTCGTGGGATTGAGGAGTGGAGGTTTTACTGCAGGGGAGGCTGCTCTTAAAGCTGCCTCATGTAAAGTGACAAGCATGAGAAAGCGTGTATTGACAATCAGCATGAGTTTATACCTTTCGCGTTTGACACTTTTGGTTTTCTAGCACATGATGCTGTAGTCTTCCTCAACAAAGTTCAGCGGGTCATGCATTCTAATGTGATGACCCCAAGATCCATGAATGTAGTCTTTCAGCGGATTAGCTTTGCAATCCAGAAAGGGCTGGCGGCGCAGCTTGTTGCCCGTTTGTCTTCAATTGCTTTATGTTGAATTTCACGTAAATGGAAAAAAAATAAAAAAAAAATTTAAACAAAGCTTCACCAAAATTTTGCCATTACTTATTATCGTTAAACAAGCAAACAAATCAGTAAAGCTATTGTCAAAAAAAACGTATAAATAAAGCAAATTATAAAGAAAAAAATTAAATTACAAGGTAACCGCTATCGCATCATGCGTACCGTGCCGATATTTTAGTTTTAATAAAACAAGACGCAACTAAAAAAGAAAAGAGAAAAGGGCAGCCGAAACCCAACCCAAACATAAACACAAACACATTACACATAACATTTGACACCCTGTTCTTTCTTTTGATTGTGACAATAATAATTCAAACACAAACACAAAACACAAAACACAACGCAGTCGTCAACATCTCTCTCTCTTCAACACTTGTTCTAAACTAATAATCAAAAACAGTTGATCATCATCATCATCATCACCAATTCATCTATGGCGGCGACGGTTGCGGCGGCTAGTGGTGGTGGATGGCAGCCACAAGAAGCAGGTTTCAAAGAGATCTGCGGCCTACTTGAACAGCAGATATCACCTTCTTCTGATAAGTCTCAGATATGGCAACAGCTTCAACATTATTCCATGTTCCCTGATTTTAATAACTATCTCGCCTTCATCTTAGCTCGTGCTCAGGTTTACTTTTTTCTTACTTGTTTATTTAACGCTATTCATTTATACTTATGTTTTGTGAACCCTAGATGGCTTGCTTCTGTGTTTTTTACATTTTGTTTTAAGCAATATGTGTGCGCAGGCTTTGAATGCGAGTGTGTTTGGATTCGCCTTTGCTTTTAAATATTACGACCCGAAGAAATTATAGTTTGTTAGAAAGTGTCGGTCGATGGAATTTATTTAAGAGTGATATTAGGTTTTATCGCAATTAAGCACTTAAAAGTGATATAGTTGAAGTTGTTAGTGAGTTAGTTGTTGTTTAAGTAATTGTGTCGATTTATTTGAGTTTGTTGTTTTTGCGAAAAAATAGGTTCCGTTTAGAAAGATGCTACTCAATACGTATGTTTTGTGAACCCTAGATTGTTTAGCTCGTGCTCAGGTTCATTACCTTTACTTTTACTTTACTTTACTTTACTTGTTGTTTATTTAACGCTATTCATTTATTTGAGTTTTGTGAACCCTAGATGGCTTGCTTATGTATTTTTACATTTCGTTCTACTCGATATATATGTTGTTTGTAAGTTGATTGCTGTGTTGGATGATAAAGTGTGTGTAGGCGTTGAATGCGACTGTGTTTGGATTCACCTTTTCTTTTAAATATCACAACGTGAAGAAATAATATAGTTGAAGTTGTTAGTGAGTTAGTTTTAGTTTATTTAACGGTATCGATTTATTTGAGTTTGGTGTTTGTTGCGAAAAAATAGGTTAAGAGTTAACTAGGTTTAGAAAGATGCTACTCAATACACATGTTTTGTGAACCCTAGATTGTTTGCTTCTGTGTTTTTACATTTTGTTCTGTAGTTTTATAGTTTCTTTAGGTTTGTGATATAGGATATACCGCTCCTGCAGGATTTGGTATTCTTGTTGTAGTTGTTGAAATTTGACAGTGTTAGTGCGCTAGAGTTTAGTGTTTGGAGTTTGGAAAATGATACGTATGCTTTTATAAGACTAAAAACATTATGTCTAAGTTAGTTATACACTCACTAGATTGTGTGTTTATGCATTCAAGATGTTGTTGTTCCCTCCTCGATGGAAGTGATCATTTGTAGTTCAAGCTTGATTAATTTCGTTAGTCTCAACTCAGTTTTTTTGATACATTCCCTTCTGACTAGGATTTGATGATACATATAGGCGTTCATTGTGGAGTCCTCTTAGATTTAGAAAACTGTTATGTAGTTGCTAAGACATCTGTTTTTGTTATTTTGGAAAAGTGAAATAGATAATATTACATTGTCGAGGACTTAAAAAGTTCATTACATTCAGATTCCTGTGTTTGTTAAATTGTTAATAATTAAATTATGATCAGTTTTTTACAAACTTATTAACTATTGAGTTCGATTATGTAATGTTTTGGTTCTCATGCAATCATATAATTATGCTGACACTTTATTTAAGAGCTTTGGTGGTTTATAATGTTTTAGGATTATCATTAGTTTCTAAGATGTTTGTAGCTATGGAAGAACTTATGATGTAAACTTTTAATTGACAAGAAAACTAATGATAACGGTACAACTTGATATTTGTTTGTTTGGTATCATCTTTTAACTAGATGTTCTCTCACTCGGCAGCCTTTGCTTTCTTTTGTATAGCTACTCAATAAGTTGTATCTTTACATTGGGTATTTACGTTCTGTCGAAGGGTGAAGAAAATAATTTATTTTTGTGGAGGGTAGTTTTGAGGCACCTGTTATTTTAGAGACACAAAACTAATCTGGATCTAAGGCAAGTATAATGGCAGTCTATTACCAATTTAAGATGGCGTGTTTCAAGTTTGACACGGACACGATACACAATTAGACTGTATGAACTATGCCAAACTCATCAGAAACTAGTTCTGATGTAGACTCGAGAAAATGAAAATGAAACTTCCATTGTCTTGACTCAACAAGAAAAAACAGTGTAACACATGATTTTGGATTTTTGGTTGATTATCAGTTTAGTGAAAACAATCTTAAAGAAGGAAAAATTAAGAACGGTATGGGCCCAAAATTGGTCTTGCAGTATCTTACTTGTCTGTCCTACATTTATTGGCCATCAAGATTTTTTTCCGTTTTTGCTTGATAGTTTTCGTTCAGTTTGTCACCCTTTCTTAATAGCATTTTGGTTTGATATTAATTGAGCTTATTGTTATTTTTTTGGATTAGTGACTATGTGCAGAGGCACATTTTTTGATATGCATGTTTTTTTGGGCTAATCTGACATGTATAATTTACAGGGTAAGCCGGTGGAGGTCAGGCAGGCTGCTGGATTGCTTCTGAAAAATAATCTTAAAACTGCATTTAAGTCCATGCCTGCAGCAAATCAAGAATATATAAAAGCTGAGCTGTTACCATGTTTAGGAGCAGCAGATAGACAGATCCGGTCTACTTCTGGAACCATTATTAGTGTTCTTGTTCAGCTTGATGGTGTATTAGGATGGCCTGAGTTGTTGCATAGCCTTGTCAAGTGCTTGGATAGCAATGACTTAACTCATATGGAAGGTGCTATGGATGCGTTGTCCAAGGTATTCTTGTCTACGTCATTTATTCGTAATTTTTTCCCCTTATCATCTGCTATCTTAGTGTGGATGTTTTTTTCGTGAATGGTTTATGCATTTGATCTTTGAATCTTTGGTTTCTCTTTGTACCTTGTGTGCTTTACATGATTTTATGTGATATAGTAGGAATTCTCATATGAGTTTATGTCTTTGAATCTTTGGTTTCTTTATGTACCTTGTGCGCTTTTCATAATTTTATGTGATATAGTGGGAATTTACAGATATCTATGTTATTGATTGCTACTGTTTATTGAATAAACTTTGAGAATTAAGTTGAGACTAAGAAAGTAAAAAAACTTGTTATATAGCAGATTCAGGTCAAAATTTATCAAGTGACAAGGCTGTGGATAGATGTAAGTATAACAGGCTCATGGATGGGACAAATCGTAGTTAAAATGGGATAGTCTGATATCTTTTCTTCTCATCCTCATCCTTATCCCCAGTCTCAGTTATAGTTATATATTTTTATCATCCCAAACTTGCTAGACATATATTGTGCTGGGGCTTTCTTGCGAGGCATAACAGGCTCATGGATGGGACAAATCGTAGTTAAAATGGGATAGTCTGATATCTTTTCTTCTCATCCTCATCCTTATCCCCAGTCTCAGTTATAGTTATATATTTTTATCATCCCAAACTTGCTAGACATATATTCTTGCGAGGCTTAATTTAAATGTCAACAAGTTACTGATACTTTTGGATAGTGCACATAGTATTTAAAAAGAGCATTCACTAATGTGTAATATGGTCATGTCAAATGACTGTTTTTGTAAGGCCAGATGCTGTCATGTAAAGGTATAACAGTTGTGTGAGGCTACATGAAATAACTTATAAGCTATGCAGCAAACACCTTACACCCTAGTTGTAACATCTCGCTGGACACATTCCTGATAGTATGTTTCAATTCTTTGTTCCGCCACTTAAGTACGTACCAGAGGCAAATCTCTTAAACCCACTAAAGTAGACGTATTATCCCTGATGCAAGTATATATGCTAATGCCATTCAGGTGCCATGACACGTAAGTCGGTCGTATAAAGTAGGTTAGACATACATGAATTGGCTCACTAAATAAATACAGTACTAATGTTGGTGTTAGTCACTTTAAGACCATTTTATTGCTCGAATCTGCCAGAAGCATAAAGGAGTGGGTTATAGTTGTTACTTCATACATGAATAGAGTACTTCTCCATACCTATTCTAGACATGACAGAATGATCATTGCTTGTTACTACATTAAATTGACTGGTTACATGTACATGAACCATTCTCTCTTTTTGACTTTCAACTTGACTTGTGAAAGACGCTGATTGTAGAAAAAGTCTGACAAAATTCTTGTATTGAGGCCACCAATGACAAGCCTTTATAGCTTTCTCTGCAGCTTCGTATAAAGTATACATGTTAAACTAGTTGCAATGTTGATGTCCAAATCTGCATGTTGTGTTGCCACTTTTGGGGATATGCCTTCTTTATATATGGCATGCTGGTGGTAGTCTTGTAGCAAGGATATCTTAAAACTCTCTTACTAAAAATATTTTAGGTTGACTGACTAATAAATCGAGTTACTGTATAAATATAGATTTGTGAGGATATACCTCAAGTACTGGATGCCGAAAGTCCTGGATCTGAAAGGCCCATTGATGTATTTCTTCCAAGATTACTCCAGGTAATGCTATATTTTTTTTGTTATAATTACTTGACACACACTCACACACACATACACACACATACACACACAGAGAGTCTACAAAGTTCATCAGCTACTCCATGTTGCAAGTCTGAACATTTTCTTGTGATTTTGTTCATGTTTCTTTTTCTACAGTTATTTCAATCTCCACACGCCTCTCTTAGGAAGCTTGCATTGGGTTCTGTAAATCAGTACATCATGTTGATGCCACCAGTAAGTATGATTTGAACATTTATCTTTACACAAAACTAGAATTGCCACTGCAGAAAGTACTAAGCAGTATACTAATCTTGTACAGGTTTTGTATATGTCGATGGATACTTACCTGCAAGGTTTGTTTGTCCTCGCTAATGATCCATCATCGGAAGTACGAAAACTGGTAAACATTTCTACGCTTTATATTAAATGTGGCATGCAAATTTCAATTCTTTGTTCCGCATAGAACCCATTTTAGCTTATATTAAGAATGGGTGTCATTTCTAGACCCATTTATACTCTTTTCGACTTGCTGGCTGTCTTATAGAGTTTTCGTGTTTTTCGTTTCTAAATACCAACTAACAACTGCTCGTCTTTTTTTATAATAGTATTCTGCAAAAAAATGACTTGTGCATATTTTGCTTTTCTTCTAATATATCTCTTTCTGGTTCTCTGGTTCATGTTTGAATCATAGTTATTCTTTTTTTAATTGCTAGTTATCATCTTTATTAATAATTACTCACATGGTGGATAGGTTTGTTCGGCTTTTGTTCAGCTAATTGAAGTTCGTCCTAATTTCCTCGAGGTGGGGTTTTTCTTCAGTTTGTTTTTATATTCCTTTTCTTCTCATATTCATATTATTCATCTTACTGCTTTCTTGTTGCGTCAGTGTCCAACAGGCATTGTGAATATTTATGTGATCACTTTTTTCTAATTTATTCATATCTCATACTGCTCAATGTGATTTGTGCTCTGCAGCCACACTTGCGTAATGTTATTGAATACATGCTACAAGTGAACAAGGACCCTGATGATGAAGTGTCACTTGAAGCCTGTGAATTCTGGTAACCGTTTACTTGTTGCTTCACAGCTGACTATCTTGAGCAACTTGCTTGTAGCTATTAACTCTTTGTCTCCTCTGAACCTCCATTGCTTCTATTCTCTGAACACATGGTGTGTCATTTAAATTAAAGAAGGACAACTACAGGAAGTCTTTTGCATTATGATAAACTATGTAAAACAGTAAGAGTTAATAAGGTGGTCTTATTGTGCTTCCTGTGCTATATAATGAATCCAGTTTCCACATTTTCATGGAGACTAATAGCTATGTATGAATATTTTATAGGTTATAGACATCTATGGAATTACCTATTTCTTAGTCTGAGTGACTAAAATAAGTTCCCAGTAGGGTAAATATGCTTTATAGCCGCTTTTCTGAAAAAATATACTATGCTTTTTAGTTAAAAAGCTTAGTGTTTTATACGATGTGGTGTTCTTAGGTTTTTTTACATAGTTAGGACAGAATTTAAAGAATAGTCTAAAGCAAGTAGTGGACACATGGATTTCATATGGTAACTAACTTCCCATATTACATATGTGGTGCATGCCAATGCATTATTACAACGGAGTGTTTTTCAGAAGAATTGCTAGTCTTTCCTTTGTTTAAAGAATGATCATTTTTGTCAATCTTTTATTTTCTGTATCTATCCATCTGAAACATTAATTTTGCAGGTCGGCATATTGTGAGGCTACATTGCCACCTGACAATTTAAGAGCATTTTTGCCACGTTTGATTCCAGTATGTTGGCCTTCCTCATTTAATATTCTTCACAATTTTCTTTATGTGTTAGGTTATATGCTTTATTCATGAATGTTTATTAATTCGTTTCACACATATATGGGTTATTGGTAGGTTTTGCTGTCGAACATGGCTTATTCTGAGGATGATGAGTCACTACTTGATGCAGAGGTCAACTCTTTTCCGTATTAAGTCTGTGTTTTTTATAGAAATTGTAGAATATTTTTATGTCAGATTATAACTTAGATTTATTGTTGCAGGAGGATGGCTCTCTTCCTGACCGAGACCAGGTCTTGATTTCTGTCTCTGTGTCCTACTCTTTAGGATCCCTCCTAAACCGGATGGTCCTTTGAACAAGTTTCTTATTTACATTAGCTATGCAGGATTTGAAGCCACGTTTCCATTCATCACGTTTTCATGGATCAGATGATGCTGAAGATGATGTATGTTTTTTAAATACCTTCACCAAGAGCGAATGCTTATCTGACAAATTATTATAGTCAGCTGTTGTTGGTTATCAGATTAGTAGTTCACTAGTTCCCCTGGTGATAATGGTTATCAGTGACCTTGTTAACTTTTCTTTGCTACACTTGCAATTGTAGGATGATGACATAGTGAATATATGGAACCTCCGAAAGTGCAGTGCTGCTGCCTTGGATATAATCTCTAATGTGTTTGGAGACGAGATTCTTCCAACTTTAATGCCTTTTGTCCAGGTTATTGTCTTAACACTTTCTCTAAGTTATTGATTGCATGATATCTCCACTTAGTATCTTGCTTAGCTCATTGTCGATTTTTATATAGTTTTATATTGTGATTCCTGGTCAGAGCTGTATTGTCTAAGGTTGTGAGTCTGTTATCTTGTGCAAAGTGTGAAACTTTTATATTAATAACTTCCTGCTCTAAGAAACGAGTTTTCTTGTTTAAACTTAAAACCAGCAAGATTTCTCTCGTTAAGTTGATAGATGAGCAGAACACTCGCGGCTACTACCTGTCTTGAGAGGCTATATCTGTGTTGATCCAAAATATAAGCGATCTTCACGTGCTTTTTTTGGACTGAACTTAGAAATGGAACTTAGCAGAGTTTGTTAATAATGTGGTTGATCAGTCTTATGTTCATTCCTATACCTCTTCAGGGTTATGACCAATCAGATATTTTGAAAATCTGATATTGATTGCTCTTTGCATTTGTTTCTCTTATTGTCTAAGAAATCACAAACCATTATGATCTGTGCAGTCTAAGCTAGGCACATCAGATGATGCAAGTTGGAAGGAGAGGGAGGCTGCAGTTTTAGCTCTTGGTGCCATTGCTGAGGGTTGCATTAATGGTCTTTATCCTCATCTTCCACAGGTAAGCTCTATAGTTACACGTTTACATTGGATCACAGGATGTTAAATCCTTTGAAACCACTATTGTTATTAGGAGGTTTAGGGTTCAAACCACACTAGGTACACATATGGATGGCCAGGGAAACGGTCACGGAGATACCTTGGTTAGGCCGTGTACATCTGAGTTAAAGACAACACGAGAATCCTCATCCGTTTACCTGTTTAGTAGATCACATGACGTTGAATCCTTTAAAACCACTATCGTTATCATGAATTGTGATAAAATTATGGACACGGAGCACATATGAAACCTGAAATGGAACTGTATGCAAAATAGAAAGTGTATATCCCAGTAGTACTTCATTGCACTATATTAGGTGTTGCATGTAGCCATGTGTTGTGAGTTGCATGATCAAGTCTACTAGTTCCGTAAATACATTTGTTTAATAGATGCTGGGACATTGTATTTCCCCTCCATCCTTACTTTAAGGGGCACTTATTTTTATTACGTATACGGCTTGCTAATATTAAACTAAAGAGATCCGTAAAATGTAAGCTTGAAAGAAAATTTACAGTTAGGATTGGAGTATTTGCTGGGAAAAAGCAGACATTTAGACATTTTTGCTTGAATATAATAAATGTTTTCTTCTCATTTGTTATGCTTCTTGGTTTTCTTGCTGTTAAAAAATTGTTTGACACCAAAAATTTCTTCTTTGCAGATTGTAGCCTTCCTCATCCCTCTTTTGGATGATAAGTTTCCATTGATACGAAGCATTTCATGCTGGACACTTTCACGTTTTAGCAAGTTTATTGTCCAGGTATGATCACTTAATTGTTCACATTATTACATGCTTTACCGCTTTGTTTTTACTTAGAGACCTTTGTTTTTTTAGTATAGCCTGCGTAGTCTTTTAAGAAACAATAGCTCTCCACATTAGTTGTAGGAAAGGATCCGGTAGGTCTGTGGGTGAAAAAGAGAAGCTTAGTCATGGAAGCAACTAATGTACAGTTTTTAATTACTCTCTACTACAAAATTCGCCTTTTCCATGTATACAAGTCTGAATTCTCCTGGTAGGTCCTGTATAGTTTGGGTAGACTATAGCACATGGTTGAAGGAAGGCCTGCATGCTCAGCCATTTGACGAACCTATATCAATAATTCTGAACAATTTATTTTGGAGCTATAGATGGATGACGTCTGCTCTCATGGTTTGGGAAGGGCGTAAAAGTTTTAGTTAGAAGATGTGACTGGAGACCATATGCACCCACATTCCATTTGTTGTTCTCTTAGGTGCTTCTACTGCATCAATATTTTATAGGGCCTGAGCAATTATTCTTTTGTCCTTGGTGATCGTTACTACTTAATTTGATTGTACTGCAACATCTTATTTGGTTAGTTATTGTTAACTATTGGGTCATACTATAGACGATTAAAACTGTACTTCTCAAATGGTAGCTGATAAATCCACGGAACAAATTCCACAGCAATTAAAAGTAATATTACATGGATACCCTTCACTTCATCTGACTCTTTTTTCACTGCATGACCACCATTGTTTTTACATCATCATACTGTAGCCTTACTACTTGCTAGTCATTTTAGCAAGATACAATTAAGAGCTGATAAATCACACACAATGACATTCAGGTAATCACCAGAATTAACTATATTTATGAAAAGAAAAAAGGAGAATCGGTATTTTGATTTTCACAATAGCTCATACATGAATCATTAGTAACTAGTCACAGACCATTTTATAAATAAACACATATTAGATTGTACGGGTACTTAGCAGTTCGGGTTACGTTTCCACAATTCATTTGCTTGGTTCTGTTTTAGACCAAAACAATATCAACTTTGTTTCAGTTCAAGTTCATTTTAATTTTCGATTGGATACCAATATTCGTGAACCTATCTTATTAAAACTTAAACTGGTCTTGATCGCACCCATAAATCTAAAATCCGTGTTTCTGATGCAAATTGTAGTTTTTTAGTTTTGAGCGTTCAGAGGATTTTATTCAAACATTATCAAACAATTTAATAGCAATAAGAGCGACAGTGAGGCTTAATATTTAAGTGTCATAAACATGTTAATTCGACTGTGATTATACTTGTGACGCAATAAGCGGTGGGGATGAGGTGANCGCACAAAAATAGCTGATATTCAAGCAAAAAACCTCGCCGACCACTAGTACAGTTGATACTCCCACCACTTTTTTTTATTGTTTCACCACAATGTCTCAAAACTAATGCACATGGTACAACATGATGAATGCATGAGTGTGGTGTGTGAATCAATATAAGTGGTGTTAGTATCAATGCTCATATGAATATATGAAGTACACAGGTATAACTGTAATCTTACATTCAATTGCAGTGGATTTATCAAATAGAGCCGTGAATTTATCAGCTCTCTTCTCAAATGGACTGTCATTTATTTCTTGAGGTGTGGGTACATTTGAAAAGTGTTCTATTAGATGCGCTCAGATTTGCTTTTAATCACGTTATGATCTAGTCAGGGCCTTGATTGATGCTATATATTCAAATTGGACATGTTTAATATCTGCTTACATACATGATGAGTGGAAGTCGGATGTTTTCAGCTACATGGTTTATTGTTTCAGGGAATCGCTCATCCGGATGGACATGAACAGTTTGAAAAAGTTCTCACAGGTCTTCTAAGAAGAATTTTGGATAATAACAAGCGTGTGCAGGAGGCTGCTTGCTCAGCTTTTGCAACTCTTGAAGAGGTTATTTAGGAAGAAATGAATCCATATATTCATATTTCTGAAATAGAGTATATAGTTACATTGTGTTTGATTACAGGAAGCCGCTGATGAGTTGGCACCACACTTGGAGATCATTTTACAGCACCTAATGTGCGCGTTTGGGAAATACCAGGTTGATTTTCAATATTCTGCTGTTGGCTTGTGTTAAGGGTGGCAAAGTGGCGGTTTTGTTAATGGGTCGATATGGGTTCTGGTTGACAGGTATTTTTTGGCAAGGGACAAGGGTGGGTTGGGTTGTTCTGAATCTTATTTGAGCCATTTCTAGAACATTCGTCCAATTGTAATTTTTTCTATTACATAGATTATGCTATTTCAGTGACTATTGTTTTTAATATATAATATGGGAGGTTTTATTCATTAATAGTAAACGTTGGGTCACTTTTGACCAGTTACAAATCAATCAATACCCAAATCGACCCATTCATTGGTTGTAATTGTTGATTTTAGCTGTTGTTAATTGTGCTCATGAAGATATTTCTTTTTTTTTTCTTTGTATATTTGACACTATATATGATTTTCTTGCTTGATCCTTGTAGAGGCGAAATCTCAGAATTGTTTATGATGCGATTGGTACTCTGGCAGATGCCGTTGGAGGGGAGTTGAATCAGGTAATGCCTATTAATCTCTGTAGTACCCTGTGTCATTATGGTTTTATTTATATCTTACGCTCATGCCTGACTATAAATATTTCTCGTACTTCATTGGTTTTTTTTTCTTGAATTTAGTATACATGATGAACTCTATCGTTATTTGCAGCCTAAATACCTTGAAATCTTGATGACCCCACTAATTGCTAAGTGGCAGCAACTTTCAAATTCTGACAAAGATCTTTTCCCACTTTTGGAGTGCTTTACGTCCATAGCGCAGGTATTATTCTTGTTTCCACTCAATTTCAGACACCAGCTATGGTATATGCATAGATTTGGTAAGAGGGTGGAGATGGGGTGGGGAACGACCCCCATACGAGTCTCGCCATGCTTCTTTCTTATCAAATATCTTCCCCATATATGCCCGTTCTGACTTGTTAATGAATCTTTAGCATTTTTACTGCATTTAGTATACAAATATTCATGAAATTTATACATAAAAGAATGCATCCATTTAGATTTAATAAGTACAAGCTTAAGTCCTGAATAATTTGAATTTTGTAGTAGGTTTGTATGTCCAAAAAAAGTGTATATGCATAGCAATAAGATATAGATATATAATATGCAATTCACATAATGATATGTGTGTTGGGGATATGGGGTTTTTTCCCCTATAGAATAAGGTCATCACTTGTTCATTCTACTTAAGAATTACATGTTCATGTTTTGGTTAGTGAAAATGCACAAAAGGCTAGTTTAATGCATCTTTGAAATGAAAAATTCGATAGTTTCATTGTTTTAATTATTAAATAGGTAAAACACCATTAAAGTATCATATTTGGCGTTGATCATCATTCTGTTCTTTTTTTCTTTTATTTTTCTTTATTATAGTTCTTTTTTCGTCAATGTTAGTAGATAACTTTCTCTTACTCCGGCGTGTGTGCGCATGCTTGTGTGTGTGCACACTGCACATCATAATGTATTGTATTTAAAATAAAGTTCTAAAAATCATGCATATACTCAAAAATCTTAATACTTAAGAATGTCTATACTGGTTCTTGTATTTCTGTTTGTCATCAACTTCTCAATGGTGCTCTTACTAATTGCTGTATCCCGTCACATTATATGTTAATAGAAGCTAAATAGTGTATTGCTTTTTAGTCTAAATATAAAAAATAATAATTTTAGTTTAGTACTCTTTTAATATGTTTGTCATTAATTAATAGTTAGGGAGTAAAAACTAAATCTTGAATAAAAATACTAAACAAGGCATTGCTGTTTTTTTCTGCTTAAGCTTAAAATGTTTTTATGCTGACTAAAAATAAGTGCTTCCGAATAGAGTGTTTGGATTTGATTATGATAAAAAATAAGCAGATATGCAGCTTTTTAGTGCTTATTTAATTAAATGATAGGTAAAATGACAATTTTCTCATTTGTTACATATTGTTAAGTTAAATAAACATAAGAACGCTTGTGCAAAAATGCTTTCTGCTTTTTTTGTTAAGAAGTGTTTGGATAAAAAAAAGCAGGAAAAAGTGGCAGAAAAGCATAAAAAATAAGCAATGCCAAACACCCTCATAAGGGTGTTTTATGAAGAATTTATTAGAATCCTGTACTAAATCTATAATGAATGTTGTTCTTTGCTTGGTAAATGTATATTGTATAAGATACTAAAATTGACATGCTTCATTGTCTTTCAGGCATTGGGTAGCGGATTCTCGCAATTTTCTCAACCTGTTTTCCAGAGATGCCTAGACATTATTCAGATCCAACTGCTTGCGAAGGTTGGATATAGATACTGTAGTTATTATATAAATAATTCATGCCTTGTTGACAGTTATATGTTTGTATGTGCTTTTTGGTATGATAATTATATATCAAATTTCCTGCAAGTGATGTTCGGTAGGGTACCTCCATACATTTTTTTTAACAAATTGTGGTTTCTGTTTACATTCACCTCGAAAAGTGCATTTTGGTAGTTACTTGAAAAGTGCTTCCATTGCTTTGATACAATTTATTTTAAATCTCAACCTGATTAAGTTTATAAAGTGTTGGGGCAGGTTTGGCTTTGTAAATGTTATCTCAGAATTTCTCATGATTTTTGGCTATTTACAGCTATCTGTGTACTTTGTCTGAGTATTTTTTATGAGCTTGATGTACTCTTCTTGCAGGTGGATCCAGTCTCGGCTGGGGTTCAGTTTGACAAAGAATTTGTTGTTTGTTCGTTGGATCTTCTCTCAGGACTCACAGAAGGTCTTGGTAGTGGAATAGAATCTCTGGTATTTGCTTCACTCAATGTATATAACTATAGTTTGTAGGATATTAAGTTTCAGAGCTAATATGCATTGTTGTATTTCTTCTACAGGTCTCACAAAGTAATTTAAGGGATCTCCTTCTGCAATGCTGCATGGATGATGGTGCTGACATCCGTCAAAGTGCATTTGCATTGCTTGGAGACCTTGCAAGGGTAAGTTGGGAATATAAGTCGGCTGATCTCTTAAAGCTTAGCTGTTAACTATGATTTATATTTACCATTGTTTCAGATGTAAGGGCAGTTATGTCCTTTGATATGTATTCATCTTTAGCTAGTCATTTTGGCTCTCTTTGTTTTGCTTTTATTTTTCTGATTATAAAATAAGCATGCTTTTTATCCTAGATATAAACCGTATATCCGAGCATTCACATTACCATATAACATACAATTTATTGGCCTTTTTTTCATTAGGTTTGTCCAATTCATTTGCGCCCTCGCTTACCGGAGTTTCTCGATGTTGCTGCTAAGCAGCTGGTACGTTGACATCTCTAGACTTCTTGTACTGTTTATTACATTTTTAGCATTATTATAATCTATATCCATGATCACATTTTTCAGAATACACCTAAGCTGAAGGAAACCATCTCTGTGGCAAATAATGCTTGCTGGGCCATTGGGGAATTGGCAATTAAGGTGCTTTTTCTTCATATGCAGCCTACCAAATACCTAATTTTATTCTTGGATATTATGCTTCTTTATTTCATGCTCATCTGTGTACCAATGAATGTATGTATTTAGCTTCTCTATCATATGCTTCAGGTCAACCAAGATATATCTCCAGTGGTGATGACTGTAATTTCATGCTTAGTCCCGATCCTTCAACATGCAGAGGTGATTTAGCTCTTTTATATGCATAATTTATTATTATTATTATTATTATTATTATTATTATTATTATTATTATTATTATTATTATTATTATTATTATTATTATTATTATTATTATTATTAGTA
>LBNU01038780.1:103271-136793 GCA_014162995.1 Artemisia annua
TTAGGGCACGTTTGGTAGGGTGAAATTCAGAGAAATGAAATGAAGTGAAGAAATCAAATCACAGAATTGAATTCTCACAGAAATTCAATATAAATTCCAATGTTTGGTAACACCAGAGAATTGACTCAAGAAATCATCATTATTATTATTATTATTATTATTATTATTATTATTATTATTATTATTATTATTATTATTATTATTATTATTATTATTATTATTATTATTATTATTATTATTATTATTATTATTATTATTATTATTATTATTATTATTATTATTATTATTATTATTATTATTATTATTATTATTATTATTATTATTATTATTATTATTATTATTATTATTATTATTATTATTATTATTATTATTATTATTATTATTATTATTATTATTATTATTATTATCGTTTAGCATCTAAATGCTGCTATTTTTTCATAATTTCGAGCAGGGGCTCAATAAGTCGCTCATCGAAAATAGTGCTATCACCCTCGGCAGGCTTGCCTCAGTTTGTCCTGAGCTTGTATCACCCCACATGGAGCATTTTATGCAATCATGGTGTATTGCTTTAGCTATGTAAGTATTTGTGTTACATACTATGACTCTCCATTCATTAAGTTTTAATAAGCCAAAGGAAACAAGCTCTTGAGAAAGAAAAAGTTATCGCCTTTAGTTTAGCAAAAACATACTGATTGAAATTTATGTATCATGACATTTTGCACAATAAAGTTTCTATTTAAAGGTTTGGGAAGTATTTTTGTTTTATAAGCACACAAAAGTATCAAATTGGAATAGAACTCCGACAGTAGTAATAATGTGTATAGTGATGCTAACATTTATCATCTCGTGGTTCAAAATTTTATAATTTGCTTTATGTTGACAGGATTCGGGATGATATTGAAAAAGAGGATGCTTTTCGAGGACTATGTTTAATGGTAAGTGCGGGCATGCTGGTGGGAACTGAGAAGTTTGGTTTTGAAGTAAAAACTTAAGTTTGGTTGCTTTGCAGGTTAAAGCGAACCCATCAGGGGCTTTGAGTTCACTTGTTTTCTTGTGTAGAGCTGTTGCCAGCTGGCATGTAAGTTCTTTTTGCTACCACAATAGTTTAGTGGCAATACAGAAAAAAATACATCACACTGTCACACTTTATTCATGTACGACTTCGTAAATGAAGGAAATTATGAGTTACATATTTGTTATTATATCTTGCATGTCCTTAGTTTAGTTTTTAATTGAAATATGGACAAGGGTACACAAGGAGAACAATTGAATGGAGAAATTGTTGATCTTTCAAATTGTTATTTATAATCTACGCTAGGTTATTTGATTAACATTAAATAAAAGCGGGATAATTAGATATGATTTAGTTTGTAACCAAGATTAGTGTAGTGACTGCTCGTCTAGGTTTTCTATATATAAGGGGTTATGTACTTATATTGTGACCTATGCTTGCGCTCTTTGTTTGCAGGAAATAAGGAGTGAGGAGCTACACAATGAAGTTTCACAGGTACTGCTTGGTTATAAGCAGGTATGATCTTCCAGCTCTTCTTTGTTTTCATAATTCTCGAGTAACAATCTTCTCACTTCATCAGTCCATCTCTATTGGCTTATTCATCTTTTGACATAACTTCCTGTAATAAACTTGAGTTGAGTGGATTTGGGTATCTAATGTTTCGTTGTAGATGTAGAAAATTTGACCCATATATACGCATGAATGGGTCGATTTGGATTATGCATTCAGTCAAGCGGGTTAACGGCCTACCCAAAGTCGATTTTTATTACAATACAACCTCCTAAATTGTTATCTATATATTTTTTGAATATTGTTTTCTAATCATAATAAACTACTAATTGTTTATAAAGTATTTTTAAGAAATTGACAAAAGATGCTTGTGGTTTTTGTGGGCCGTCCTCCATGAATAACTAATCATGGTTAATTGGCTATCATTTCTGCATTCATGACAGATGTTGAAGAATGGAGCATGGGAGCAGTGTATGTCGGCTCTGGAGCCACCTGTAATAGAGAAGCTCTCGAAGTATAAAGTATAGTGTTTTTCGTGGGCGAAGTGTTTATTAGAGCAAGGGTTCATTTTTCATACATTCATCAGCGTTTGTCTCATGTTGTGCATTATCTTTCAACCGGGGAAAGCCTAATTTTGCTTTTTCTCGATGCAAAATACCCTATTTGACAAACATTATATGCGTGAACTTTGAGTTACAAGAGGAAGAAGTTAGGATCTGGTGTACAGGGGCATTTTCGACATTATCCACTCCTGATTAAGGGCTTTTCTGACTTTTCAGGTTTTCTTGATTTTTTTTATATTGTGATTGGTACTATGCATAGCATTCGTGCTAACATTTTTCGAATGATGTACTACATGTGCTCTAGTGACATTGTGGTCGATTGGTTTCTGGGTTAGTTCCCACATGGTGTGGGTTTGAAGTGATGGAAAACTTGTATTTCAATGTATTTGTTTTGAATCAAGCTGATCACTTCGAAATTGTGTTTGGTGATTTTGATGACTTATGTTTTTGTTTTGTCGGTTTTTAAGGGTGTTAATGTAGTATCTTTTGTATGTGTAGGTTTTATTTTTTTAAGATTTACTACACCTTTTTGTGGTAGCAACTTTAGTTCAATAATCATTGTGATAACAAACCAACTCGTTATTTATTATGTATGTACAAGTGTTAAAACATATGCACATGCACTTCATCTGGAATGCGACCGATTTCAAATGGTCAATTTCCGAAGAAGTAGATGTTAGAAGAGATTTAATAATATTCTTTTTCATATCTTACCTGAGTTCAAAGATTACACATAAATAGGAAGAACACAAACTGCAATATCATAACTACTTTAACCCACTAAGCTTAAGAAAAGGAAAATGTGCATGTAAAATGGAGCATACGTGCATGTGACTTCCATAATGGAACAGCATGCTTAAGACAGATAAGACTAGCTAAAACCAAGGAAACTTGATGACCAGTGACCACAATAAAATATTAAATCAAAGTGCGATATTGACTCATCCTCAATGGACTAGGCTCAAATATGCATTTCAACCCGTATCATCATCTCGGGTAGAAATGTTGTAGTGCGTGTTAATAATGTTCTTATGAATATGTTCTTTTAACAGAGAAAGAGCAACTACGAAATGTGCAATTGCCTTATCACTACTTTGTGCAGTATGTGCGAATACATTTGTTACTGCTTTAGATGATCTTTGCCTTCCAATTTTAAACCATGTTGGTTCAACACAAATTAGTCTCGAATGCTAAGTTATTTTTTTTTTATTTTTTAATTATTCTTTTAAAAAGAAACTATGTTTTATTCAATAAATCCTATATGACCTCTAAAATGTTAAATATTGTACATTAATATAGATATTTCAAATTATAATGCATGTTGTATGTCCCTAACTTAATAATAAGATTTTATATTGTTGAAACAAAGTAATGCATACGAAAGGTAGACTCGTCTAACAATTTGGTGCAATATAGGATCGGCAATATTATATGTTGCAAGCATGTTTTTTTTTTTGGGAAGAGCTTCGAAAAGCTCTTACTATTGCAATTTATAGGGCGTTACAATTCTCATGAAATAGGGAGAAAAAAGAAGCATCAGGCTTCACTTCACACTTTTAACTAATATATGTAATGACTACTGAATCAGAAGACGTAAACTGTCTTTCATTTAACTTGCAACAGTTTTTTTCCTATGATATAAAGATGTTTATTTGATTTTGTTTATACGGCTGTTCACACACGAATGTTGCATATAAAAGAAGCTAATTAATAGCACTTGAGCATCATGTTATCTGTGCATTATATGATGAAAAGTGAACTACCGAAAGTGCTGTTTAATGTGGGTTCCTTACTGTTGGATCTTATGTTGGTCGTAGTGGTTACTCTTACGAATAATGTTACATGTGTGGAATAGATAGGATATCCAACGCAAGATAGAATCATTATAATTAATTTAGGATACACAGAATGTTACATGTGCGTGGTGCTGTCTCCATGGATGCTATGCTATTTATTGTTTGAAGATGACATTATATTGGTGGTACATATGTTCAAATGTTGATGGTGTGCTGAATACAAAGTAATCATGAACACACATGTCGGCCACAACACTAGTCATTGTGCTTATTCTTAGTCTTTATATAACTAGGTTGTCAATTTTTCACATCTTATTAACGGTTGAAGTAGCAAGGCAGTCGATGTCTCACTTAAGGACTAGACCATCTTCAACCACATAACGGACTATCTGGGACAATATATGTTGCACTCGAATAATGACTCTGAATGATCGGTTGCTAGCTAGCAAAGAAACGTGAGACCTACCTATATTCCATAATTCGTGACATTTTACCTAACTATAAATCTGCTGCCTAACTCATTTCGAATCATATCCTACAACCAAACAAGAAAGTTTGAGTTGTATGTAGTTTGCTGAAATCAGTTGTCATATCTCGCAGTTTAATCACTAGAAGCATTATTGTTTCAACTATGATTGATATCACAACTATAGCTTTGCCCCTTCGAGAGCAGACAATATATAAGTTGGCCAATTGATCATTACTATATGAGATCCTTGTAGCTTTAACCAAAGGGTTAGGATATGATGTGGTATAAGTGCAAAGCTAACAACTATGCCAACGCTTGTTTCATGGATAAGATGCACAACGTTAGGTGTCAACAGCACGTTTCAGATCCCCTAGCCATTTCCTTGGACCTGATGTCATAACGATTAATTAGTTAATAGATCAAGAGCGAGCCTATCCGGCAAGAACACTGCATGGATAGTAAAGATTATTGAACTTTCAACCCCAACCATGAACCATCACACCCTAGAACCTAGATAAACCTTGAATCTTGTTCACTTATAACGCTGTTGAAACCTAGAAAGCTGGTGGAAGCATGTTCAAGGCATATTTAACACCTAAACTTATGGCTGAAATGAACGCTCGATAAACGTTTCATAAACCGTTCGGTAAAAAGTTCGTTTATTTATTAAATGAACTAACATGAACTATATTTTACGTTCACTTAGTTAAATGAACAAACATGAACAAAAGTCGTGTTCGTTCATTTATGTTCGTGAACGTCAATTATGCATTTATTAACATTCATTTATTCATTTATATTAATATATGTGTTTATGTTCATATATCATAGATTTCAATTGTATACTTTTAAAATAGGTTTCTTTAAACAAAAAAACACTTATAAAATAAAATATTATGCATAATCACGTGCAGTTATGTTTGGTCGTTATGTTTGTTTAGAGTTCATTTAGGGTGTGTTTGGTAGAGAGAATTTCAGAGAATATAAATGAAGTAGAGAATAAAAATTGAGAGAATAGAAATCAGTAGAGAATTTTGTTCAATTCTAATGTTTGGTAACAACAGAGACTTGATCCGGGAAATGAAAAAAAAAATATTTTTTGATTAAATTTTTTTTTCTAAATAACAATTCTAAAAAAATGTATTTAAAAAAAATAATTTTTTTAAATTATATTTTTTTTAATTATTTTTTTTTTAATTTATTTTTTATAAAAATTATTTAAACAAATTTATTTTTTCTAAACAACAATTCTAAAAAATATATATTTAAAAAAAATTTAAATTATATTTTTTTTAAATTTATTTATTTAACATTTTTAAAAAAAAATATTTTTTTTAAATTTATTTTTTATAAAAATTATTTAAAAAAATATTTTATAAAAAAATTATTTTTTTAAATCATTTTTTATAAAAAATTATGTTTCAAAAAATTATTTAAAAAAAAATACTTATTTTGAAAAAAAATTATTTAAAAAAAAAAAACTTAATATTTAAAAAAATTATTTTTTAAAGCTCAATTCTCTCCATTTCCACAACAATAGGGGTGGAAATCAAAGTTAACAAAATACAAAGAGCTGAACTCCTTGAGAATTCGAAATTCTCCACCCATTTGATTTCTCAACCTACCAAACATGGGAAATCAGCCAATTTCCATTTCTTTGCCTCTATTTCTCTGTACCAAACACACCCTTAGTGTCTTAGTGAACGAACATGAACAACTCATTTTTTTAATAAACAAACATGAACAATAAAATTTGTTTGTTTAAGCGTTCGTATCCGTTTATTTGCCTGGTTAAAATTTAAGGAACGAAGATAAACAATGCTCCGTTTGTGTTCGTCCGGTTCAAACCCTACCTAAACTTCTATCTCGATCTAATTACATTAGTGAACAATATATAATCCACGTACATCTGGCATCGTGGTGGCCTTTAGTATTTCCCGAATCAATCTACTGTATCACTTAAAATTGTATGCATAATTGTTAACTTTTCTACTGCTACAACAAATCATCAAGCTCGGGTATTACAATGATATCGTGGTGATTGTGATAATCGGAAAAATGATAATTATAGAAGTATGTGTTAGTAATTTATTATCAAGCCATGTGGGACTTGTTAGTGTTGATAGGTCTAGTATAGCCTGTATTTTAGTATATTGTATTATAAATGGTTATGTGATTGATTTATGGAAGAAAAAATTACACAGATGGTCCTTGTGGTTTACACAGATTTCATGTTTAGTCACTATTTCATTTTAATTACATCACAGATACCTATTTTTTGAAACTTGTCACAGATTTAGTCCCTAATTGGGATGGCCGTTAGTTTATCCGTTAAGTTATTCGCACCGTTAGTCCTCCGTTAATATTTTTTGCACCGTTAGTCCTCATTTTCTAAAAAGGTCCTCATTTTTGGCACCGTTAGTCCCTTCGTTAATATTTTGCACCGTTGTCAATCTTTTTACGTTTTCGTTCATTTTTTAACGTTCTCGTCCATTTTTTAACGTTTTCGTCCATTTTTTTTTACGTTTTCGTCCATCTTTTTACTTTTTCGTCCATTTTTTTANTCCTCATTTTCTAAAAAGGTCCTCATTTTTGGCACCGTTAGTCCCTTCGTTAATATTTTGCACCGTTGTCAATCTTTTTACGTTTTCGTTCATTTTTTAACGTTCTCGTCCATTTTTTAACGTTTTCGTCCATTTTTTTTTACGTTTTCGTCCATCTTTTTACTTTTTCGTCCATTTTTTTATGTTCTCGTCCGTTTTTTTAACGTTTTCGTCCATTTTTTTTTACGTTTTGTCGATCTTTTTACGTTTTCGTCCATTTTTTTTTTTACATTTTAGTCAATCTTTTTACGTTTTTTTACGTTTTCGTCCATTTTTATCCATTTTTGTCCGTTTTTTCAAATAAATTTGAGGATTTACACAAGTACAAAATTTACAAGAGTTTATAAGTTATAAATTGGTAAAAAATGGCTTAAGTTTTGGTAGTAAACAGCCCTTGTTTTGTATTTTCTGTTAAAAATATCGTGATTCTTGATGTAAAACATTATTCCGGACAACTTTCGTGTTTTACACTTTTGATGATTCAGACCAGAAAAGGGTCAAATCATGATTTAATATCGACACAAGAACATTTTTATCAAATGTCAACTTTACTTTTAGTATACTTACTTAATCACAAAAAATAGGCAAAAATGTAATAAAATGGATGAAAACGTAAAAAGATTGAATAAAACTTAAAAAAACGGATGAAAACGTAAAAAGATTTACTAAAACGTAAAAAAGATGGACGAAAACGTTAAAAAAATGGACGAGAACATAAAAAAAAGGACGAAAAAATAAAAGGATGGACAAAAACGTAAAAAATGGACGAAAACGTAAAAACCGGACGAGAACGTTAAAAAATGGACGAAAACGTAAAAAAGATTGACACCGGTGCAAAATATTAACGGAGGGACTAACGGTGCAAAAAATGAGGATTTTTTTAGAAAATGAGGACTAACGGTGCAAAAAATATTAACAGGGGACTAACGGTGCAAATAACTTAACGGGTAAACTAACGGCCATCCAAATTAGGGACTAAATGTGTGACAAGTTTCAAAAAATAGGTATCTCTGGTGTAATTAAAATGAAATAAGGACTAAACATGAAATCTGTGTAAACCACAAGGACCATCCGTGTAATTTTTTCTTAATGGAAAGACAGACAATTTCAAATCCAATATGGTATCATAGACAAAAGATCCATACTTAAATCCATAACCTAAATTCATATCGTATCCTTCTTTCTCCACCGTACACCTACGTCTTCTAATAAAACCTATTTTTTTTTTCCTTCTCTTCTCCTCTTTACGTGATCTATTATCGGCAATCATGGCCAGAGATGACATACCACTGCCACCACCACCACCATTATCTTCCTCTGACAAACTCCTTCCCTTTGGTATTGCTAGAATTACAAATAATGGTCCTGTCAAGTTAAGTCTAGAAAAACTTAACTATAACTTGTAGAGATCTTATTTTAAGAATCACTTAGGCAGTCTTGGTTTTGAAGACACATATTCGAGCCACAACAACAAGCATAAGCACCATTGATTGATTGGCACAAACTTGATGATCTCATCAAGATGTGGATTCTTGGAACCCTTTCCAAATCCTTACGAGATGAGATTGATTGTCACGACATCAGGTACGTCCAAGGATTTTTGAGATCATATGAAGACCATCTTTCACGAAAAACGAGGACGCACAGGCTATCAACCTCGATAATCAACTTAGGTCTATTAAAATCAGTGATCTCTTTATTCATACCTACTTTACCCAGATACAACAAATGAATGATCGGCCAAAGAACCTTATTAACCCTGTAAGTGATAAAAATTTGGTATTTTATTCTCTTAATGGCTTGAGTTAATTGCATTTTTGGTCCCTGTGGTATGGCCATATTGCAGATTTGGTCCCTAAAAGTTTGAAAGTGCAGTGGTAGTCCCCATTTTGAAGGTTTCATTGCATGTTTGGTCCCTCACCAACATCAAATGACTAAAATACCCTTTTCTTTTTCTTTTTTTATTTTCTTTTTAGTTTTCTTACATAAATGGTCCCTGTGTCTTACCAAATTTTACATATTTAGTCCCATTTTTTTAACTATTAATATTAGTATTATTTTTTATATGTTTTTGTCCGCTTTATACATCCGTATTTCTTATGTTTTCGTCTGTTTTAATCCGTTTATATATATTTTCATCTGTTTTTATACTTTTTCGTCCGTTTTTATACGTTTTTGTCCGTTTTTTATCCGTTTTCGTCTGTTTCTATCCGTTTTGATGCATTTTCATCCATTTTTGTAAACCCTCATCCATTTTTAAACCTTTTTCTTACATTTTCATACATTTTAATCCGTTATTATACGTTTTCATTCATTTTGATGCGTTTTCATCTGTTTTTATGTTTTCGTCTGTTTATACGTTTATGTTTTTATAAGTTTTTATCTGTTTTCGTTCGTTTTTATACGTTGTCAATAGTTTTGATACGTTTTCATCCGTTTGTTATGTTTTCATTGGTTTTTATACGTTTTCGTCCGTTTTGGTAAGTTTTTATCTGTTTTCGTCTGTTTTTATACGTTTTCGTCCATTTTTTAAACGTTTTTCTTACGTTTTCAAACATTTATCCGTTTTCTTCTGTTTTTATACGCTCTTCTTACGTATTCATATATGTTTATCCATTTTTATGCGTTTTCATTCGCTTTGATACGTTTTATCTTTTTTTATGTTTTCATCTGTTTTATAACTTTTCGTCCGTTTTTATCCATTTTCATATCTTTTTATCTATTTTCGTCTATTTTTATACGTTTTAATCCGTTTTTAAATGTTATTCTTACGTTTTCATACATTTTATCTGTTTATACGTTTTTGTTCATTTTGACACGTAAAAAATAGACGAAAACATATAAAAGTAAGAAAACATTTAAAAATGGATGAAAACGTATAAAAATGGACGAAAATGGATAAACATATACGAAAACAGATGAAAACGGATAAAAATGGATGAAAAGTTATAAAAAAACATATGAAAACGTAAAAAATAGATGAAAACGTATCAAACGAACGAAAAAAGTATATAAACAGATAAACAAGTATGAAAACGTAAGGAAAATGTATAAAAACAGATAAAAATGGATGAAACATAAGAAGAACGTCAAAAAACGGACGGAAAGGGATAAAATGTATGAAAACGTAAGAAAAACATTTAAAAATGGATGAAAACGTATAAAACAGACGAAAACATTAAAAAAAGGTTGAAAACATATCAAAACGAATGAAAACGTATAAAACCGGATTAAAATATCTAAAAGTGTAAGAGAAATATTTAAAAACGGTTGAGAATTTACAAAACGGACGAAAATGTATCAAAACGGATGAAAACGGATAAAATCGTATAAAAATAGACGAAAACGGATAAAAACCGACAAAAACGGACGCAAACGTATAAAACCGGTTGAAAATATATAAAAACGGATGAAAACGGACGAAAACGTAAGAAATTTGGATGTATAAAAGCGGACGAAAATATATAAGAAATAATACTAATATTAATAGTTAAAAAAAATCGGACTAAATCTTTAAAATCTGGCTAGATACAGAGACAATTTATTTAAGAAAACTGAAAAGACAATAAAAAAAAAGACAAGGGTATTTTAGTCATTTGATGTTGGTGAGGGACCAAACATGCAACGAAACCTTCAAAATGCGGACTACCACTGCACTTTCAAACTTTTAGGGACTAAATCTGCAATTTGGGCATACCACAGGGACCAAAAATGCAATTAACTCTAATGGCTTTATCTCTCAATATAATCATATAACTTGAATCAGTCGCCATACTAAGTCTTTACCCATGTTTAAAGATACTAGAACTATGCTTTTACTAGAGGAAAATGAAATAAAGATGAAGGTAATACAAATAGTACACATATTGATTCCTCTTCACCGTCACCGACTATTTTTTTGGCGTCTAATACCATTCAAAAGGGCTTGAATGGTGTTCTCCTACATCACCTTCTATCTGCCGAAGGGCTCGAATGGACTGACAACTCTTCAACTTTGTACCTACTTTCCAAAAGGCACATTCTCTTTGGCAAACAGTGCAAATGTATACATTATAACAGGTTAGAGTTAATCCAAGTTCTAATAATTCACCTTCTTGCTCTTATGTGGCAGGACGAGCAATTACCAATAACAACATGCCTTTTTCATTCCTTTGGCCTCACCTAGCTCCCGTTTAGCATAACCTCAACGATCCTAGTTGACCCACATGGCCCAATTGTAGTCAACCAGTCCATTAATTTCGGCCTAACAATTGTTTTTGGCACAACATACACATCAAGCCCAATTGTATTCAACCCAGCTTCCATCTATGGTCCAACCAACTGCCTAATAGATTCAGTAGTCCCAACATACACAACAAGCTTATCAGTCTTTAGTGTTGGTCCAACAACCAAATAGCTCGGCTGGTATACTTGGCTTTACATTGTCTTTATTCTTGACTTAGGAGACACTACTTTCTAGTGCTTTTAGCGCTATGATGTTGCATGATCTAACTTGGAATATGGATACTGTTAGTCCATAAGGTTTTAGTAAATGCCATAATCTTCTTATCGCAACAAGGATAGTAACAACATCACCCAAAACCATAATAACACCATTTGTACTTTTTAACGTGTATAAATCTTTTATTAAAGAATAAAGATTTACAATGGAATAGCCGTCGGTAAAACTATTTCGGTTGAGCGACAAATGTAACACTCCCTTCGGATAATCTAGAGACAGCTAGCTTTGCTTAGAAGTTTCTGGGTGTGGGGATTCTATCAACTATAGAGCTAAGTTCTACTTTATGTGTTTGTTTATAATCCTATTAATCCCGTTTATAGAGTTTCATTTAAATAGGCTAAGGAATACTATGGATGCACATAGGTGTTGTGGTTAGCCGTCCTTGAAGTAGCTTTGCACGTGCCTAGTATACTAGGTGGATCATGAGTTTGGCTTTCCAATGCTGACAACTTTTGTACCCAAGATCTTGCTTTATCGTCCTTTGATAAGACCTTACGCTTATCTTCCGAACGAGTTTCCCGCCCATTCATCAGATGCTAAGTCCCTTGTAGAGATAAGTCTTCAGGGTAACTGAGGCATTTGTAAGTTCTCAGTCCCACTGGTGTTGCTTATAGCTCCTTGTACTTTGCTCCCTGACACCGCATCAGTTATACAAAGTGTTTCTTCAGTTGGTCTTCGACCCCGAAAGCTTGGCAGTTGGTTGAGCTTTATACAACGCACATTGATTTCTTATATTAGTAAGATTACATCCACTGATGCTCATTAGTGAGGCACCTATCACTCAGAATCATCAAGGTGTACTCTTTAATAACCATCAGGGAGTAACACTTTCTGATAACCATCAGAGAGTAAGACCCTTGATTTCCATCACATGGTGACTTACTCTCCGATCCTTATCAGTGAGTGTCGTTATCACTGACTTACTTGAATATAAAGCTTATCTTCCCAACGAGTTTCTCGCCCATTCATCAGATACTAAGTCCCTTGTAGAAATAAGTCTTCAGAGTAATTGAGGCATTTGTCAGTCCTCAGTCCCACTGGTGTTGCTTATAGCTCCTTGTAATTTGCTCCCTGACACCGCATCAGTTATACAAAGTTTTTTCTAGTGTTTCTTTAGTTGGTCTTCGACTTCCTTGAAGCTTGGAAGTTGGTTGAGCTTTATACAACGCCCACTGATTTCTTATATCAGTGAGGTTACATCCACTGATGATCATTAGTGAGGCACCTATTACTCACAATCATCAGGGTGTACTCTCTGATAACCATCAGGGAATAATACTTTCTGGTAACCATCAGAGAGTAAATTACGCTATTTTATGTTTAGATTCATTGTCAGAGACCACTGGGTCAAAAATCAACCCAACAATCTCCCCCTATTTGAATATATACAAATAGCCTAATCTAGATCAGTAGTAAGTGAGCATACTTCTTCTTACTTACTGATTTACAACAAGGAAAAATTAACAAGCACAATCTTCTTCCTTATTGTTGTTGAAGATGATTTAGACTTGGATCTTGAATTGTCAGTTGTTATAGATCTGAGTCACCGTTGGTTCAGCTCTTTAGTATTGTAACTGGCTATCTAAAACTAGTTAAAGACTGATGGGTAAGCTATTCTACCTCACAGTCTCCTGTTTCAATACATAGATAGCCAATAGTTAAACATAAATTAGTTGTAAGTGAGCATAACGGCTTTTTCTTACAAACTAATTTTTACAACAAAGGAGAAGAAAGAGAAAAATCTTTGAAGATTGTTCCTTTGTTGTAACTATCTTCAACCAAGTTTTTTAAGGATCAGGAACTGCACGACTCAGCGAACACTCCCCAACGCAACCTTTCAGAGCGGACTAAAGACAAGCCATCGATCCCCTGATGCTCCCCATCAACAATGGCCTCAGATTCCTTATTAATAGCCCCTGTGAATTGTTCAAAGTTTTTGTTATGTATTGAGTGATCATCATAGGATTTCATAAAAGATGGTTTAGATAAAAGGCCCTTTCAAGGTTTAGAAATGCATAATCGTGTATTATGTGTTGAGTATCAAAGGTTACGAAGCGGATGTGTAGAACAGGCTATGCTACATTCATACTAAAAATAAGATGATTAGTATACTGTCGCATCGTTTTACAACATTTCATGCCAATGATCCAGATTTAGATAAGAGTAAAATACAACGTTGGTCCCTAAACTTTCCACAAAGCATCGTCATGGCCCTTAACTTTTAAAATTCGTCGCCTGGCGTCCAAAACTATGGATTTTGAGGCCGAATGCGTCCCTTGACCAGAAATGGTGAGGTCAATGCTAAGTTTTGGTTCATTTTACAAGGGCAATATAGTCCAACCACATTTGCAACTAGGGTATGGTTAATATCTAACCCTCCATTCAATTTCAGGGACCAACTGTGTTCTAATTTTGCTTTTAACTATGCAACTTGACCAAAACTTTTCAGATACGCTTTAATTACTTCGCGGGAACCAATAAACGCACAAACTAACCGTTGATATTTTAGTAACTCCCGATGATGTATCATACCCATAGTTATTCCAAAAAGAAAAAACCGAAAAAAAAAATCCAACTAATGGCAGACATGGAGCTTAGTAAGGCACAAGTGACGGATCAGATGGTAGAATATGTGAAGGCAAAATATGGTTATAGTTGGTTAAAAAGTGATGAGATGTTTGAAGATTTATGCAGATTTGCCAAAGAAGAGGAAGTGATCAAAGATATGTTACGTTTTCTATATTTGTTTCATTGACATACTGATTGGAAACTACGATAGTAGTAATGGATAACATCATGTCCTTGTGTTTTTGTTGTATTTTCAGATACCAATTCTAAAGGAAAAGAGGTTGATGCTTCACATGCATAACCTGTTAGCACCCTTGGTAATAAAAGTCCAAAACCAAGTAAAATGGATACGAATGTTGTACTCGGTTTTCTTGCAGCAAAGGTAAGCAGCAACAATAAGAGGAAACATTGGTATGTGCGTCCCCCTAAGGACCTCAAGTGTCCCATCAAAAAGTTCACTTGTTATTTTTAGTGTTTTATGTAACGAAGATGTAAATCTTTTGGGATGATGAAGGCTAATAAAATAGTTGGATTTTACTTGTTTATGGTTTTTACTTTGCAATCACATTAATAGTATATTGTTTATGGAATAACTTACTTTGACAATTTAAGTCAACATATACCCAAAAAACAAAATAGTAACCAAACTGCATTGTTATAACATCTGAATACAACATATCAGTTAAATTACACTAAAAATGAAAGACAACATAACATTTATTGATGGTGTTTCACTTGGGTAATTGAGTAGCTGTTGATTCACTTGGGTAATTGACTAGCAGGTTCTTTAGTGGATGATTGACTTTGGTCATCACCACTGGCCACCTTAGCCCCAACTCTAGTAGAATGCTTAATACCTAAGCCAATCACATACCCTCCAGGATCAGTAGTACTTGACTTTTCCCCTGTTGCATCAGCTCTTGTAGTATACGATGGGGTTCCCCTTTTTTCAAGGCATGATGCACAAGTATAATACATGAAATCTTTGTAAGGGGGACGCCTTGCCATAAACATCAACCCAGCCCTGTTTTCCTTTTCAATCTAACAAAATGCAGACCAATGGACGACCAGTTTGTGGTTCCATCGTGAAAAGCAAATTGAATACATAAACATTTGAGGATAAGATATTATATATTAGATGAAAAAAGGATAAAGGTTGCATGAGGTTGTTGAACAAGTAGGTAGGATTAAAAGTATGAGTAAATGCATACAATACAGCCAAAAGACAACAAGTTTTTATTTTTTAATATTCTTGACTATTGCAAAGTACCAACAACACAAACTTAAACTTCAATTATATTCGGGGTGATCCCATGTCTGAGAATTGTTTGAGTCGTAACCGTCGTCGTAAGGATCAAAGCTCGCAAACCTTTCTGCATCTAAATGAGCTTCCAATCTGCTCAGCTCCCTCTCCTTGTCAGAGTTCCAGCCATCTTCATAAGCTGCCACATTTTCCTCAAAGCTTAGTAGAAAGTTATCCAGATGAGCTTCCTGTTGTTGTGCTAGTTCTTTGTACATTATCTCTTATTCCAAAAGCAGGTGGAATGCTTCTTCGTCTAGGCTTAAGTGATCCTCATCTTCATCCAACCTTTTGTATTATTCTTCTTGTAAAAAAAGAGATTCAAGAATCTCTTGTTCCATAGCCTGCCTTATCTCCTCTTCATCCATCAACTGAAATAAATAACTTACTAGTAATATATGCATACATCATATCCAATGTAAACACAATAGATCATTAGTCAATCATTGGAAAAATGTTTGCATACCTACTGCCTTCTCCCATCAACGTGCCTTTTTTTTTCCTCGCATGTTACTGTCCTTTTGGGGTTGTGGAAACTGTTCCTTGTGACACCTTCTCTTATTATGTCCAATGGCCTGACAATTAGAGCATTTGATCTGTTTCCGAGATCTAGATGTGCCCATTGATAAGCAATTTCAGGGGGGGGGGAATACTAGATTACTTAATTTGGGGATAATAATGTTCAAAATACAACCCTACTTATAACACGCGATAAGGGACGAAACATAGCAACTTTGTATGTTACCACTGTTTCATGAAGGACCAAACATATAACAACAATGTATTTGAATATATGATTAAGCTATACAAGCAAAAAACAAAGGCGGATTAGGCTAAACAGATCTTCATTTCATGCGATAACATAGATCAAAAGTACATGATAGTTTTCTACTAGATGATCAAGCAAAATATATAATTCATAAGCCCCAAAAGATAACAAACATTACACACTAAATGTTTCACCATAAGTGATTACCAAAAAAATCAAGTTTTCCCAAGAAAATCAATGAAATTGTCCTGCCCAACACCTGAGCATGGGTTTCAGTAATCATCTTGTTAACCTCCATAGCCTTGATGACATTTTTCTTTTGAATCTTTTTAAGTTCTTGTGGAAGCCTCCATGACATAACGGAAGTACGGTATCCTTCTACTTCCGCCATAAACTCTTGCGTTTCTTTGGTCGCATGAACCAAATCCACATAACAATGTAGTAGTCCTTTTGCAAGTTTTAAATCCTTGTCGTTCTCGCATTGATAGTACAGAGCAATGCTATCAAACATTTCGTGGGAACCGGTGGCGGTTGCAAGTTCCTGTAGGCGTGGGAATTCTGTCATTTTAGTGGTGTTTTACGTTATGGAATTTACTTAATTGTGTGTGTTTGGTATGCAAAACCTTTGGGGTATGGGCCCTTAAATACTAACTGAACTGATGACGTTACAAATTCAGGGACCAAACTTGATATTACTATATCGTAAAGAGTAAAGTTATTAAATGGCGGGAAATTTAAGTATACATACGTCAATGTAACCCTAAAAAGTTTCATAAAGAGTAAACTTGTGTTTGGGTTACACCCCAATAAACCCGACCCAATGAACCGACCAACATAGCCCTAAAAAGTTTCATAATAACCCAATACATACAAAAATCAGTCATTCCACATTGTGAGAAACACCGTTGATGCAAGTTAAAGAAAAATAGAAAGGAACATATTTGTGACAACATTTAAATGTACAGAACCAGAAGACGAAGGAGAAGTCTTGTTCCGGATTCACACAAATGGGAGATTTGAATATTCCCCACTCAGGTATGAAGGCGGATCCATTATTAATGTTAGTGCATTTAGGTATGATAGGGGTATCTTTAGTTCAACCCTAGATAATCTATTATCAGAGATTAAGGATCCAAAATGGGCGGTGTTTTTCTGTCATCCAAATAAATTGCTAGAAAATGGTTTGCACTTGATTTATTGGGACCAGGATGTCTTTAAGCTATATGAGTTTGCAGAAACACATGAGTCAGTTGATATCTTTTTTATACATAGGCCCTAGATGTTAGCAGAATTTTACTTGGAAAACATTGGTTTTGAGGTCGTGGGTTGGTTAGAGGAAGATGCTAACTTTAGAATGTCAAGTGGGAGACCTTTTATGACTCGCCGTAAATGGAAGGGTATAGATGAGAAAAAATTGCAGGTTGGTGTTGTTATCAAAGACGAAAAAGATGTTATCCATGACAAAAGCATAAACAATAAGGGAAAGGGTAAGCTGATTCTGGAAGAGGATGTTTTGCAAGCGGAAAAGGGCGAGGAAGTTGTAAAAACTTATAAGCGGGGTTTTGATTGCAACAGGAAGGCTATAATGGTTGAAATTCCTTGTTTTCATGGTGAAAACATTGCTGATGGTGCTGGTGATTGTGATGATACGCATAGTGGTCCTAATAAACGTTTTAAAGCCAGTGAAAAGATTACCAATTGCGTACTGGCCCTTTGTGCCAAAAAGCCATCCTAAGTAAGGTTTGAGTGACAGGATGAATGTTTTTGTATGTTGATAATCCAGTTCCAGTATGTACATCTTTAGAAGGTCCATCAGGTGAAGGTTGTGGAGTGGAGGCCGCATCGTCTTCTCCAATTTCGTGTTAATTATCAGTATAACCTTGTATTAGACAATGTTTTAACTCATTTTCATGTTGTATCAGACTTTGTTTGGCCAGTTGACTACTATAAGTCAAAGTATCCAAATGCTAAATGCTAAAAACTCAATCTCTTAACTCATTCTCGTGTTGTCTAATACATTGTTTGGCCAATACATTATATTTCATGGTTGTACATATTAGATATTCGTTGACATATAAAAAGTCAAACTAACGAAATGCTAAATGTGATGGTATACGCATCACAATCGATCACACCTTTTTATCACAAAAACCAAACCCAGTGGCCACATAACATTTGATGAACCTATGTTCAAACCATACCCAGTAATTGTACAAGGTTACATCAGATACAAATGCATATGCTTTACATATTTTAACATCTAACTCCAATATGTTAATGCTAATCCAAACACCCACTATAGTTAAAAGGGCAAATTGATTAATCAAACTGCCAAATTGACTTGTAATAGTGAAATTAAAGAATTAACAATAACATGCAAATTATTGATTGCGAAACTGATGCGCGTGGACTGCAACACGCACTACGTTTTACCTCTTGAGGGATCTCGAGAAGCTAATCATCTTATTTAGTTACATATACAAGTGGCGTTGCCAAGCCAAGACTAGACTCAATCTTAAACTATCAAAAACAAAACAAAACTAAGAAATAAAAGATAGGTGTGGATGGTAGTCCGTATGTTTTTTCTTTTCTTTTCTTTTTCTAATTTTTTTTGTATTTTTCGATTTTTTATTTATTTATTTATTTATTTATTTATTTATTTATTTTGCATACCTTTTTACCCTACCATCCAAAATAATACATCAATGGGGATTAAGCTTTCCCCTTACACTTGAACTTTTACATACTTTACATTTACTATTCTACGACTCGAATTGAAATAATTAAAACACTTGGAGTACTTTTGAAAACGTTTAGCACATATGGGGGTAATAAATGATATTCTTCCCCATTACTCCATAACACTAGTACTTTACCCATGGGTCCCAATCATCCCAAAACAATATGTACAAGATATGACTCGACTTAGCAACAATGTAACCAATTAGACAATTGACAAGGGTTTAACAAATAACGATAATGCACTAAAGGTGAGTGCATACAAGGTAGGCTAAGGCGATTTGGTTGCACATTTGGGGATGGATTGTAAACAAATTCTTCCTTTAAGTATGATGCTTAAAGTTAGAAACAAAAGGGATAGGCTCTGAGGGGTGTACTAGGGGTATCGTGTACCAAAAATGGGTACATCGCAAAGGTGTGGGAGAATTACTTGACCAATGTAGCCAATGTAATTATAATACAGGTTTAAAACAAGGGTTATCCTAATGCCTCTTATCATGTAGTTAATCCTAATCTACACGAATGTAGTCTCACTTGTGGACTCGGAATGGTCACTAACGCAAGTTCTAGAATCTAAGTATTACCGGTACACACATAGGCACTAAAGTTGAGTGCTTCTCTTCCTACCAATTCTAGGGGTGAACCTCACATATTTGGGTGGAAAATTTTTGGTGGTACGGTTTTTTGTGCTAGTCATAAATTCTCCTATCCATGAGACGCTTATTAGGACTAAAGTTTCCCTCCTAATTAATGTAAAAAATTTTAAATTTGCTCTAAAATTACTCTAACAAGTGTTTCTTTCAGTTTTATTACACAATTACTATCGAGCAAACAAAAATCAAGCATAATGGTATCCTATGAGGTATCATTAATCTACCCTAATTTACTCCCCTTACACTTAAGTTGAACATTGTCCCCAATGTTCTAAAATAAGAAATGGAAGAGATAAAAGGTTAAAAGAATGAAGTCGGATACTCCCCTGATTCGTTCTTTATGCAAGTGAAGTAACACGGTTAGATCCTCCTCCAAGAAGATAAACTATCAAAGCTTCCCTTCCAGTATATGCATCATCTTCTCGTCCTAAATAACCTGTTAAGATGGAAACACTACAATAAACCTCGCATAAAATCGGCGGCATTATTCATATATATATAGACGTATACCTAGAAAGCAAGTAAGATATAATGCTTGTGGAATGATTTTTCTACAGATTTCCTGGAATTCATAAGAGAGATTTTAACAAACATACAAGTTCCGTTAGTAAACTTTAATCAACAAATAAATTCCAGATTTTTGCACCTGACGTCGTCAGGTATTAACTCCTGACGCCGTCAGAGTGTTCTGACAGAAAGTTTAAGTTGAGTTTCCGGAAAATTTCTTGGAAAACCTTTGTCTCAATTCCTGGGAATTCTGCAGAAAAAATCATTATGACTCGATACAAGCATTTGACTCTAACAATTACGAATATGTAAACTAATTTCATTGTTATGATTCATGTTCATTCGTTCTATATTAACCGATTTGGATGTCTCTTACACTTAGCTTTTGCGAATTACCTTTATATGTGATTAAGACGAAGTTAAAAACAAAATAAAGCATTTTCACAATTTAGTTTGAAGCATGAATCAATAACAAGAAATATAATTTACATACGGAAACAAATACACACAAAAACACACAAAACATGGGTTGCCTCCCAAGAAGCGCTTTTCTTTATTAATGAGTCTTGTAGCTAGACTCGAGGCCTTCCTTCATCTAGTGTCGCTTATGCTCACGTACCCAAGCGTGAGCCATCTAATGGTCGCCTCATCCTTCTTATAATCATCATTAAGCTCTAAGCATCCGCGGAAGTACCTATTATTCTTCTCATGGGGGTACTTAAGTCCTTTTCTAATATCGTTCTCACTCAATATATCACAGGGGGGAAACCTATTACACTTCTCAATAGAAAACATTTTATACCTAGGGTGTGCGCGGGGCATTTGATAAACAAAATCCTCATCCCCATCTGAGAAGGTAATTAACCCTTCCACTAGTTTCTCATCTAAGTTGGTTAACCTTTTGAAGGGCTTCCCAAACACAACTTGGGTAAGGTTACTATCAATAAACTCTCTTAGATCTTCCATAACCATAAAGTCCGTTTGATAGGTAAAGCTCCCCACAAACACATGCAAAGTCTTAGCCCTAGCAATAATATTATCCCCTTGATACTCTAACTCATTTGCCATGATTTTATTGTATTCAGCACGTGAAATGATGTTCATTGGCAAAGATGAATTAAGGTAAGCATCAAAGCTTCTAAATCCAATTTTGCAAGGGAATTGCATGTTAAACAAACTATCTTTCTCAATCTTTGTCCTAGGGTCAATATAGTTTAGAGGGTTAGCTCTTTCATTCCCTTCAGGGTCATCAACTACTTCCCCATTCCCTAGGTCTTCATCGGAATCCGACGAATAGTAAAAAGGGCCATTTTCATGGTCGGTGTCATGGTCAGATTCGTCCATATCAGAATGGTTGTCAAAGTGATGATTGGGTGATAGGTTTGGTGGGTTTTCGTTTTCAACAATAGGGGGCAGGTAGGGTAACTGGAAATTCCTACGGCGGAAGACACGAATAACAGGGATCAAACGATCAATATTACTCATGAAGAGGTGTTACGAACAAAGGCACAAAGAAAAAGATAGACTAAAGGGATCCTAGAAAAATAAAACAAAATCTCACTAGAAAGGAGTCTAGTGAGTAGACCTAATTAAGAATAAAAATTAACCTAAACAATAACTATTCCCCGGCAGCGGCGCCAAAAACTTGATGCGCGTGGATTGCAACACGCACTACGTTTTACCTCTCGAGGGATCTCGAGAAGCTTGCAATCCCCACCAGGCAGTGTACCTGACCGATGTAGTATAGTGTAGTGGCAAGTACCGGGGGATTGATCGTTCTCTCACAGGGAATAGTGTTCGTTAGGCTAAAGGCTACTCTAATCTAGGTCTAAGGGTGGAGGAAGATTCTTTTTGTATTTTTATATTTTATGAAAGCAGTAAAATCTCTGGTTTTGGAGGATAGGGCGGAATTAGTTGCTAGTCAACTAACCCAAGTTATCTACTTCTAAGCTACTTATATTTTTGTATTTTTTTGTTTTAGAGAAAATCAGTGGTGGAGAATAGTGTTTACTTAGATTTCATTACTCCCTAACTATCTTTTACCATGTAATTAGTATGTTGAGTTTGCGTGGATGACGGGTGTATTCCTAACAAGTCGTAGGGAGTGCGTTCAATTCCCTAACTCTATAAGTTCCTACCTCACTCTATGACGATACGTCAAGCATCCTATCATGAGCTCACCGATAGCAACCTATGCATGAAATACTACCTTAAAATCGATAACGCACATACGATTCACGTTTCTAAAGACGTTCAAGCTTGTTACCGTATAGGAGATTAGCCAGTTTTCTCTAGTCTAACGTAGATGAAACATTCATCCAAATACAATCACAACATACACATCACATGATAATCAATAGTTAGGTTTCATTAGATCTAAGCAAACACAAAGTAAATTAGCCTAGCATGTTAAAAGAAAGACAAGTACAAGCATAAATCACACAACACATAGACATATTGTATGAATAAAGACTTATCTTGGATTAAACATGCAAGTTAGAGGGGTTAGGATACCCTCTAAGGTCACTAATACACGAACTAGGGTTTAACCCTAAAGTTCTTCACACCAAAATTCGACTCTAGTTCTCCAAAGTTATATAAAGTAAAGAAAAATCGTTCTATATATATAGAAAACGCGGGCTGACGGCGTCAACCCAATAGGTGACGTCGTCAGCTCGGCGATTAGGGTTTTCAGACGGCCTTCCTTGACGTGGTCATAATTGCTGGTTCCAGATCTGACGGCCTTGGTTGACGGCGTCACCAATTTGCACTACGAACTCTCTGGCCCGTCACGAGTATTTTTCCAATTCTGGACTTCACTTGTTCCTGACGGCGTCACCTTGTAGAGTGTGACGGCGTCACCTTCTGTAATCTTCAAGGTCTTTTGAGTTTTTGTTGTTTTCCGCACTTTTTCACTCCGAAAACGCCCGAAAATGCTTCTTTTGTGATTTTCCCTTCAAAAGTACCTAAAATGAGAAAAGAAACGACTTTGGGTGAAATCCAAACCAAAAACATACGAATTAGGACTCAAACCGACCCCTAAAAACGTAACATTTTTCGTCTCATCAGAAACACTATCATTTATTCAAAACCCAGATTTTTATTGATTGATCTCATGTTGACAACCATTACAAACTTCACTACCATCTAAACATACACTTAGCTTGACCCACAACTTTCCTATCAGCATTTTCCTTCATTTCCTTCATTTACTTCAAATACTTAAATAGAACTTCAAGTTTTGTAATCCTTGTTTTCAAATCATCAAACTTTGGTAAACCATTGTCGGCAGCCTCTTCCGTCTTCTTAGCGGACAAACGGTGTTCCTTGGAGCAATCCTCTTTCCTCAACCCTGTGTACAAAGCCTTCCCCTTATCGTTTTTTCTCATTAGTTAGTTTGATTGAATGTATGTGTGCTGGGTTCTTGAAAGATTTTATTGAATTTAATAGAATATGTAGGGTTAGTTTGTGGGTTTATTGGTTCCCGCGAAGTAATTAAAGTGTATCTGAAAAGTTTTGGTCAAGTTGCATAGTTAAAAACAAAATTAGAACACGGTTGATCCCTGAAATTGAACGTAGGGTTAGATATTAACCATACCCTAGTTGCAAATATGGTTGGACTGTATTACCCTTGGAAAATGAACCAAAACTTAGCGTTGACCTCACCATTTCTGGTCAAGGGACGCATTCGGCCTCAAAATCCATAGTTTTGGACGCCAGGCGACGAATTTTAAAAGTTAAGGGCCATGACGATGCTTTGTGGAAAGTTTAGGGACCAACGATGTATTTTACTCTTTAGATAATTATGTGTTGTATGAATTAGAGGTCATGCTTAGTACCTGTTCTAAATCTATTAAAGACTTCGGTTTCCCTCCACTTCCAAAAGACATGATCAACAAATTCATTAATGGAAGAAAAGAACTATAACTGAGATAAGTTAGCAAAAGAATCGGTGATTTGGAAGTGGGAACAATTTTGTAAGACTTTATTTGTGTGAAGGAACTAAAATGTTTAAGGGTTTTTTCTTCTTTTTTTTTTTTCCTTCTCCTTGTATGTACCTTTCTTACATATACTAATTGTATGTTTAGATCTTTTGTTACAATTGCGTTTGTAATATATTGATTATTTTATATTTTTGTGAGTATTGTTATACCATAAATACTGTTACAAACACATTTAACGCATAAAGACCGAGTCAACTCTAATGTATACAGGCATTCCGCAACAACGCGCGAGTTGGAGTTCTTGTTATTTACACATTACATTCATGAATATTTTATTAATAATAACTATGCTAATTTGTTATTCTTCAACTAGTAAATTTATGTAATAGAAAAGTCATACTCTATAATTGCTATGAATAGAAAAAATCATATTCGTTGTTGTTTTGTAAAATTACTACCGCGTTTATTGAAACTTTAGTACTTTCTTGAACCATCTATGCGATGTGGTATGTGTTAAATTACACATACATTTTATCTTATAAAACGGACCAAAACGACAAAAAACCCAAACATAAATGCCAAATATGTTGTGTTTTTGTGTTTTTGTGTTTTTGAATGTGCAGGTACGGATATGAAAGAAATGGACAAAAATCGTGGAAAAACGGCAAACACGAGCACGGGATTTGGAAAAGAGTATTTAGAGACGAGGCCGGGGAGAAAATTGCAAAAAGGGATCTTACCTATGCTCATATGGTCAACATTAGTCCTTGGATATATTTTTCAGACTTGACACAACTGGTCCTTGTGAATTGAGAAAGAACAAATTTGGTCCCTTGGTTAATATTGCTATTACAACCGGGTCCATTATTCATAATAACCATTTTATACACCTTAACCCCTTTAACCCATTTCACTATTAACCCATTTAATAACCTAAACCCACTACACTGCTGGCCCAAAAGCTACACAAGCCCAACCCCCTTAATATACTTAAACCGCTCCTACACCACCCAACCCACACCAGTTAAATAACAAAAAAATGCCAAACGCGCCTCTTTTACCCTGTACATCTCCTTCACCAGTTTACCCTGCCACATCATATTTACCAAAGATACTTAGTACGAGGTTGTATCCTTCCAGAAGCTCTGACACGTTGTCAGATGTCGACATCAATCCCAACTACGTGGCAATCTCCAAGGCTCCTATTGGTCTAAGTAACGTGTCAAGGTGATAAGGATTGATCCAAGGGTGGAAAGATGATGTGGATGTCGACATACTGATTGTATGGACAAGATTAGAGCTCCAGAGCCTTCCAAATCCTAGAAGACCCTTATCCTGCTCAGGCTATAAAAAGCCCTGCTCACTCACGTTTGAATTTATTAGGAGTGGGATTAAATTAGCTTAGGGTAGCTTATAGTAATAGCTTTTAGCTTATGCCTTTCTGTTTTAAATAGTTTAATTCTCAGTTTATTTACATTGTAACTCAGCTTTGTAATCGATTTTTACTCAATATAATCTCAGTTTTCAAATTAAAGTTTTGTCTAAATTTACTTTTCAAGCTTTCATTATTTTGATCTATGGTTGATAAAGCTAGCATAAACACTTTTGCTTCTGTTCCATAAACTCACAATAAGCCCGTTGTTTTCAGAATTATTAGCTTTAAACTTGCTTTTCATCTGTCAAACCATAACAGTTTATGCATAAAAGGGGTGTTTGGCACAGTTGACTTCTGTGGTCAAAGGTGTGCTTAGGACTAAATCTGAATTTCAGTCAACTCTAATTTGCATTAAGGAGTAGTAATTCTTAGTTCTTGATCACTGATAATTAGTTGGTTAGGCTTTGCACTTTTATCTTGAAATTGGAAGTTCTTGTCAGTCTAGGTAGGATTTTAGGGATAGATTTAGTTTAGGTCCATTCTAGGTGTTCAATTATGCTTAACATGGTTTGATATAATTAGTTAATATCTGGTTCATTAGCTCTATTAGTCAAAAACTCATTTTTGACCACTTTCACCCATATACCATCTCTGCACTCCCTTTCATTACTGTTTCATCATTAGCTTTTTCAAAAGCATATTTCAGCTTAATTTCTAATCCAAAATCCAAAAATAGTGTTTTTCTATAATATTTTGTTGCTTAAGTTCATTTCTTTTCAGTTTTAGCTATTGGTTTAATCATTTGCTAACTTAATTTCTAGTTCAAAAACCCCCACTCAACCTGTTTGGTCCTTTGCTCAACCTTTGCATTTAGTCTCAGCCTAGCCCTTTCATACCTAAGTTCTAGCTTGATTTTTTTGTCTAATATTCCTATAAAATGCTCTTTCATAATCTTTGGTTGCTTGTTTCCATTAGATTGTAGCTTATAAACATTAGTTTTTACCCATTTTCATTCCAATTTCATACCTGAACATCATGTTCTCTACTGTCTCAGCATAGGTTTTTCTAGGATAGATTCTAGCTTGGTTATTTGTTCAAATTCCATATAAATTGCTTCTATGTATTCTCTCCTAGCTTGTCTTTACATTTCCACAGCTTTTACATATAAGTTTTCCCATTTACTCGCCTAAATCTTTGCTTAAAAACACCTTCGTTGACTGTTTGAGGTCTGCTAGTGTAGACCAGTTCTGTCATACATTTGATCCCTTTTTCTTAGCTTAAATCTTGTCTAAAATCCATATAAAGTGTTCTTCTCTAATCTTTGGTTGCTTATGATCATTTAATTTCAGTTTTTACAAATTAGCTCTTTCATATTGTAGCTTAAATCTTAGCTCAAATAATGCTTTGTGAGCTTGTTTTGAATAATGGCTGTTGCACAACTGTTAGAGTAGACATTTTCAATGCTTAACACCTGCTTTTCTATAATAGCTTTTTGTCTGAAACCTTGTGCACACATAGCTTATGGGTCTATCTTGCTTGTTCTGAGCTTAATTTAGGAAATAAATCTTATTTTGTACTTATTATAGGGCTGCTAATAGGGGTGTTTGGCTGCTATTGATGCAGTAGTCCTCATGTTTTTTTTTGCTTATTCATCTGCTTATCTACTCATCTCCAGCCTGCATTTTCAGTTCCTATAGCTTATTTAGGATAAGTTTAGTTGAGCCTTAGCTTATTTCATCCTTAGTTTAGCTTGTAGTCTCCTTAAATAGTTTTTTAAGATTTCTAGTTATGCCTTAGTATCCCTTTTACCCTTTTACATTAACTGCTTGCTTCTCTTGTTAATTTCTCTGCTTTTCGTTAAGTTTAACAAAAAGTGATAGTTTATAAAATGTTAGTCTTCATGTACTTTATAAGTTTTTCAAATAAAATTGCAAAAATAAAAAAAATTTCAAAAAAAAACTGAGGTCCAGGTTCGAATCTATGACCTCTAGCCCTTCCCACACCTCAACATCACACAGCTATACCATTGTGCCCGTAGGACTTTTACGTTAGATCTTTTCATAATTTATTAGTTAGACCTCTTTTAGCTCTTATTTACTTTTCACCTTTTAAAACTGCTTATTTCTGCTTATTTTGAACTGCTTTTTCAAACTTTTTATTTTTTTTCTACATTTTTAATAATCTAAAGATTTCATTATAAAAGTTTCAGATTTATTAAAATAGTTTTAGTATTTATTAGACATTTAATTAGTTTTAATAGTTTTTAATTCATATTAAATAAATAAAAAGTCATTAAAAATATATTTTTTTTTCCAAAATTTTCTTATCTTTTAGAATGTAGGATAATCGTTTTCATCCCAGTAGGTCTTAGATTTCACTAGTTTGCCTTTTAAACTCGTTACGTTACGTTTTTAATTCACGTTTTTAGGTTAATTTGCGTTTTAGGTATCCTTATGCCCCGTTATTTGTTCCCTTAGCTTTATTAATTGTTTTTAATTGTTATTTCATTATCCGTAGTATCTTATCCCATATTATCACTTTTATTCATATTCACGACACGGCTCACGAACTTAAATCACAATTCCATTCAGCCTTCACACGGACCACGACCCGGGTATTTCTTATTTGTTGAGAAATTAATTGGATATATACTATACTATTCACGATACATCAAAATTTTGGCGCCGCTGCCGGGGAAGGTTGAAGTGAATTTTGGTTTTCGTTTTTAAAATCGTGTTTTGAAAAACCTTCCTTGTATATTTTTTCTTTTTAAAAAAAATCAAAAATATTAGACACTTTTCCTAAAGTGTTTGCAAAATACCAAAAATATAATAAACATCCTCGGTCTTCCGTTGAAGGAGGGCGGTTGTAAACCAAATAAGTTCTAACGCAAAAAGAGATTGTGAAATTATTTGATTTCGGATTACTTCAATTCTACAACCGACAACTTAGTTGCACGTAGATTTGAAGGAAACGAATTCGAGTGACGAATCGATCACAAAAAAAATAACTAAACAAAAGAAAAATACAAAAATATTGTGATTTTTGAGTTTTTTTATATTTAAAAACCATAAAAATATTTTCGTTTCCAAATTAGTTTTTCTTTTGTTTTTCATTCTCTAATATCGAAAACCCAAAAATATTTTCGTTTTCAAAATTGATTATCACTTTTATCTTAATTCATTTTGATGTCATAAAAACCAAAAATAATCTTCTTATCCTCTTATCCGTATAATTCTTCTTCCCTTATCCCCTATATCGAAAAATCTTTCTCTTTTTCCTCTTATGTTTAATTCTTATGGATCCAATTTGTGTTAATTGTGGAGAACCGTTCTTTGAAGGTTCTTGTGTTTGGTGTACGTGCGAACAATGTGGTAGTGATATTCATGACGGCGTTTGTTGGTTTTGTAATTCTCCCGCGTATGTTCAAAATGCAATCCTTCAAAACGTTCCCGATTATTATTCCACACCACTACCACCTTTGTTCACTTGCTTTAATTGTGGAAATCCATCCGACGAAGGATCACCGTGCGGACAATGTTTTTGTAATCAATGTGGATACACGAATTGTATATGTTACGTCCCGTGTGCTGAAACGTTTTATGCTTGTGATACGAGTTTTGATAATTATCCTCAAAACGATTTTAATCTTCCTTTTCAAAACTCGTATGAGCTAGTACCATATTACAATGGTGATTCTTTTCAAAATTCGTCAAATTTTCAAATTTCGAATGAAGTTATGGAGGAACTGAAATCCTTTGGTGAGATGTTACGAAAGTTTACGGATAATCGTGTTACTCATACTCCCGAGCCTTGCGAGAAGTCTATTGCAGAATTACTTGCTGAGGAGAGAGCGTCTAATCCTTTTAAAAAAAATTTATACTTTGATTCTGACGACGATGATGAGAAAATTACGATATTTTCATAGCCTAACTTACATGAAAAACATATATGCTAGCAATTAAACATAGAAACATAATTAAGCATGCATTTAAAGCAAACAAACAATTAAGCAATTAATGAAACCTAAGGCAACTAATCTTAAGTGAAAGCACCTATTAGTGGCTAACTAGTGATGGAACAAATGTGACCATGAAGTTCTTGATTTTGTTCTAGTATGTGCCTATATGAAATAAATGTGGAGTAAAGATTGCTTCGACTCTTATGAATAACTAATAATAATCCTAAGAAACAATCTTTAGTCTCCTTGAATTAAATTTGCTTACTTCTAAATGTTATATATAAGTAAACATTAGATTATATACTTATAGATAACGAGAGTAAGACTATTATGCATGATTTTAGAAAAACGTTTTTATCATTATTCAACAATGAGTTTTCCTAATCGTGAGAATGTTTTGGAAAAGAATTGAGGTTTTTATTGAAAGTATAATTACGCAAACAAAATATCTCAATTCCTGATTTTGTGCAAAACAAAATTCTAGACTCAGATTTGAGAAGAAAGAAAGAAAAACAAAGAACTTTTTACCATTAGATGGCCGGCCCCCTTAAATAGAGGCCGGTCCCCTTAATTTTAAGGGGCCGCCCTTATATATTTAAGGGGTCCGCCCATCTGAAACTTAAAAGTGTCCAGAATTTTGAAAATTTCAGAAAGTTTTGATCCTTCAAGAAAATTTAATCAATTTGTTCCATCATTCCTAATCCTAAACGCAAGTGGTTAAATAATTCACGCTTAAGGGGCTTAGTGAATATGTCGGCTATGTTATCTTCCGAAGCTACCTTTACTATAGTGATGTTTCCTTTTTGTACATTATCCCTAAGGAAGTGATGGCGTATTTCTATAGGTTTAGTCCTAGAGTGTTGAACGGGATTCTTACTTAAGTCTACTTAATCCTCACAAAGCTTCCGTTGTTTCCCCCGAGGACTCTCTAAAAATGGGGGACGAGCCTCTTAACATTATTCCGGCAACGGAATCAAACGAATTCCAAAAGTCTAGTGTTGAGAACCTTGTCCCAATCCCAAGTGAGTCCGGGGAAATTTCTAATAGTGATTCTGAAATTATTGAAAATGATCATCTTGATATATCTGAAGATATTCCCGATTCTTCCCATCCTTCTCTCACACCAATTGAGGAAAGTGACCCCGTTTTGGATGAGATCGATGCTTTTCTTGCTAATAATGATTCTATTTCGACTAAAGTTGATGACTCTACTTTTGATCCGGAGGGGGATATTCTTTTCCTTGAAAACTTATTGAATGAAGAATCGTCACCTTCTCTCCCTCCAAAGAACGACAACGTTGATGATATTGTTGAGCCGTCAATTCCTTTGGAGCCCGAGCTCAAGGATTCTTTACCCGATTTTGAGGAATATGTTTTTGATACGGCAGAAGAGTTTGAGTTACCTCCTCTTGACAATTTTAATAATCATGTTGAGATGTTCTCCGATTCTGATTCTGACGATGTATGTACTTCTTTATCTTGTGGAGACATCGATTATGTGGACGAAATACCTTCTGAGCTCGTCAGCTTAGAAGAAGAAAATAATGAAGAAAATGACGAATCACTTTCTCACCCTCCGAAAGAAGTTGAATTCGATCATCCTACGGATATTGATGACCTTGTTCCAAGGGTTTCCGAAACATTCAATATGACTTTCACAAATCCGTTATTTGATTTCGATTTGGAATTCACTCTAAATAATCCAATCTTCGATATTCCTTGTGATGAGTCCGAAATGGAACCCGAGGTCCAGAATTCACATAATATGATTGATTCTCTTCACGAGAAGTTCTCCGATGAACTTAATCATATCATTTCTACACCGGGTATTGAGAATAACGAGAATGACCTTCGAAGAAACGTGCTTAATGAAGAAATTCATAATGATGATTTGATTTCCGATACCGACTCATTTCTCTTTTCTCGTCCGCCCGCGGAACCACCCGATGTTGATTTTGAATCCGGTACGGATGACGTTATTTTTGGAGTGGTGGACGAGATTTATGATCATGATGATCCGGTGCTTAAAATTTTACCTACCCAACCCACCCGTGATTCAAATATTGAATTTGCTATTATCATCCGAGTGTTTCACCCATTCTTCATTTATCCCATCGTTTCTCCATCTTTCCACTCCTCCGGGAATGAGGATACCGTTTTTGACCCCGGCATCTCCGTTTTTGCCGGGTGTCCGTTCCATTTGCTCCCCCAAGATTAAGTAAATTCGGGGCGAGTCTAAGCTACACAACTCGTTAAAAAACAAGCGCTTCGTGGGAGGCACCCCATGCTTATCCTTTCTATCTTCTTTCTATTTTCTTTACTAATGTGACGTGAGGGGGGCAACCTCTTCCCTTTCTCGTGTTTTCGTGGTTGTTTGTGAATGTCCAGGATTATCCCCGTTTTATGAATACTCTCGTGCTCGTGGTCTTTACTCCACTCGAGTCTCATTCATCATTGCTTTACAGGAGAACCATATTATATATCCAATAATCTTATCGACTAACGTTTATCTATTTGGCATAATTAATAAACGGCCTTAGATTTTACGTAGGATTACCCTTACCTTTGAAACATTGAGGACAATGTTTACCTTTAGTCTGGGGGGGGGGGGGGTGAATCTTCGATTTGACTTTTGCTTTGCACTTTCATTTAGTCGTTTACTCTCGCAAACCCGTTTTTCCTAAAAAATTGAAAAAATTTTGAAAAATTTTGAAAAATTTGATGAAAAAAATGATGAAAAGGAAGTGAAAAAGCACCAAAAAAAATGTGAAAAAGTTGAAAAAGATGTGCAAAAATATAATAAGTGTTTTGACACCGTGTTAACTTTCCAGCTGGCGAGAGTAGGAATAAAATTTTGACTTGATCCGGGCGTGTTGAGCCCTAGCTTGTTCCCTTAACCAATGATGATCATAAAAGCTTTTGCTAGTCTTGTACACAAGGAGCTACTCTTTTGTCGGCTCCCGTACTTGACTTTTAACATGCATGGCTTGAAGAGCTTTCGCTAGTCTCTTACACTAGGAGCTAATGCGAATTCTTTCTAAGAGTTTGCAAGTTCCCGTATTTGACTTTATATATGCGTAGCTTGATTATCGGCTAAGCATCCGCGGATTTCATTATTTGAGATTTTCAAAATGCGGAGAACAAGAAATGATAGAGTTTATTTAGAAGTTAGATGCTAAGCGTGGAGTAGTTGGTTCTCTTTAAAGCTCATCGTAGGTACTTGTGGCTTTTTGCTCCCACAAAATTGTTTCACCCCATATTATGTGCTTAAATAATTAAAGATGTTACATTTGGGCGAAATTTAGTTTTTTTATCGTCTTAAGAGAATCTTTGCTTTAAAAATTGGGTACACATCAAGGATACACGCCATATTGAGTTGTATTACGTTGTACGTATGTGGTTTTGGAGCTACCCTTTAAAGCCCGGTATTCATTAGAGCTAAGGTGCTTTAAGACTTCGGATTGAGATCGGACCTTGGATCCTACTTCTAAAGGCGGTAGGTCTTGGATTTAAACCGTGAAGGTTCGGGGTAATCGGACTAATAATTATGAAAACGAGATGTTTATGAAGAAATTCATTTTTCTCACAAAAATAAAATAAATAGATACAAAAATAGGAAAATGGGAGCGAGAAGTTATTACACAAGTAACTACCATGAGTAGTGTTAGCATCTAACTTGTAAATCGGCTGTGATCTCGTTTTTAAGCTTAGTTTGGGGGCTTGTGAAAAATCAAGGATGATGAACTTTATCCGTATGGTCACGTCTGTGACAACTGGTATTTTTCATAAACTAACTTATATAATAAATTTCTATTTATTATATTCACTTTGAACGTTATATGCATTTTAGCACAATTCTGCATGTTTCTGCACATTTCTACATGATTTCGGGAACTGTTTTGCACACTGTAGCTTACAGTGACTACTGAAAAAGTTTATTTTCGTCATTTAACACAAATTAATCCATTTCGGATAGTTACTGACAAGTTTCGTAATTTACTGAGAGTTTCTCAGTATTTTCTGAAAAACAACGCCGCACGCGAACCGACACCACAGTAACTATGAAAAAGGTCAAGTAAAATATTTTTGATTCAGTAAACTCATTTTATTACTTTTCTGACAAAAACCGTGGCTAAAAACTTTATTTTACGTATTCGTGTCCAAAAACGTCAAACCGGGACGTAACGGTTGCATTTAAGATTAAACCGACACACGATACACCAACACGGGACAAAAGTTATATTTTCCCCCC
>LBNU01038780.1:150120-173858 GCA_014162995.1 Artemisia annua
AGCCCTAGCTTAGATGAAGTTGTGTGTGTTTTGAAAGGTGATGGCTGCTCTTGTGATATTGAGTTTTGAGTTATGAGTGTTTGGTTTAAGAATTTGAAATGACACATGCTACAGCACCGGCGGATACGGCGGAACCGAGTAATGGGTTCCGCCCATTATGTCGTAGGGTTCCGCCGGTTTGGCAAGGAAAAACCAAAATAGTAAATAGAGTTCATTGTAGCCGAACCACGATAAATACTCGTGTCATGGTTTGATCGTTTCTTTCTTTATTCTTGCATGCTACGTATTATCTTTTGGTTTACATCTTTGATAATATCTTTGCTTATATCATCAATAGTAATAGAAGTATATCATAGATTATAACTTTGATTATAAGAAAGTTTTAAAAGGATAATCAACCTAAAAAGCGGTAAACTATTCAACCCCCCCTTCTAGTTTTCCACAGATCTGACATGCCATTTTAATAATTTGTACTCTTTTTTTCTCCACAAACAATTTCTTTCATAACAAATCATCTTGTTACACACATAGACGGACCCATATGTATGCCAAGTGTGGCACGGGCTACCCGATTTTATGTCATGAAGTGCAAAAAGATTTCAAAACTGCCGTTTTTGTGGTATGAGCCAACTCCAATTTTTTTTTGCTACTTTCGTTTCTTACTAGGGCCATAAATGAACCATACGAACACGAACGGAGCCTTGTTCATGTTCGTTCGTTTAATTTTAACCGGAAAAATAAACGGATACAAACGTTTAAACGGACGAATTTTCGTGTTCATGTTCGTTTACTAAAAAAAAATTAGTTGTTCATGTTCGTTTATATTCGTTCATTAAAACACTAAACGAACGTTAATGAACATAAACGAACATAAATGAGCATAGACAAATAAACATAAACTTTATTAAATTATGCACATAAACGAACATAAATGAGCATAGACAAATAAACATAAACTTTATTAAATTATGCACAATATATTATTTTATAAGTGTTGTTTTATTTAAACAAACTAATTTTAGAATTATACAATTAAAATATATGATATACGAACATAAATAAATAATGAACATATACGAACGCATAGTCGGACGTTCACGAACATAAATGAATAGACGCGACTTTTGTTCAGGTTCGTGCATTTAATTTAACGAACGTAAAATATTGTTTATGTTTGTTCATTTAGTAAATAAACGAAAATAAATGAACTTTTACCGAACAGTTGATGAAATGTTCACTGAATGTTCAGTTCGTTTACAACCATATTTCTTACGATGTAACTTTAGTTAACCTAACATTTATTTTGTGCAACACGTCAGAAAAAATTCTGAGTCCGGGTTACACATCATTATATAAAAATACACTAGCTTAAAGACCCGTTGACACCGGGTTATTTTTTTAAAGAAATAGAGAAAATGAGATGATAAAAAAAGTTATAACGTAAACATGTTCCATTTAAATTATGAAACAAAGAATGAGACAATGCGTCCATTATCATATAAGAAATTGTTTCTGTTACAATTACAACTAAAAAACGTCCAAGTTTTTAGTCTCCATTATCAGATAAGAAACTGCTTATGTTACTATGATAAAAAAAGCTAATACCGTAAACATGTTCCATTTAATATATGAAAGAAAGAATGAGACAACGCGTCAATTATCCGATAAGTACTTAGAGATGTGGCAAAGGTAGTTAATCAGTCTAAGACATCGACTCCAAGAGATGCATACAATCTATGCTTTGAAAGATAAGAAGTAATATACAAAATTCCCTTATAATAATAGTTAATTTAAAATCCAATTTCACAATAACTTCTAATCATATTGAATTCATGTTACAAACACCGTCATTAAAGCTAACTATGGAAACCATGCGTGCTAAGTAGATAAACTTCAAAGGTTCCAACTTGTACAGACTTATCTAACATGTATACTTCTTCCTCGGTAAATCATCAACGTTTTTTTAATTGGTGTGGAAGTGTGAGATGACTATATGACAGAACATAAAATATGCGATGCATTTATTTAGTATCCTATGGAATGAAGGAATAGCATAATAAGGATCATGTTTACAGACTACCGTAACCGTCTTCAAATGCTCTTTTTGCTAAAGTGTTTTTAAAATTAGTTTCTTCACATGATTGTAATCGATAACTCTAGTTACTGTAAGAGAAAGGTCAATGCTAATTACGCTTCTGTATTAGCTTTAAAGATGAGTCAATGCAAGTAAAAATAACATACTTAAACATTTGGTTTCATTTTTCTTTCATCTGGTGCTTTTTCATGGCTTCTTTACCCATATTTAATAGGTAATCCCAAAAACAATCTAAAAGTAGTTATTTCAATACGTAATACCAAACAGGTCCATGTAGTTTCTAACAGAAAACCCAAACGACCCTTCAAAGTAGTTATTCTATCGAGAAATCCCAAACATCCCCTTATAATTAATCTTCGCAGGTTTGATGACAGTGGGGCAGCTTTCTCCTTTGACGCCTGCAAAACAATGCATTCCTTTAAGTAACAAACTGGACAACTTCATTAGCTTGTAAAAAATTGAAAACTTCATTAGCTTGTAAAAAAATGGACAACTCCTAACTCACTTTACCGGTTCGACCCGTTTCCCTTTTATTAAAAGTGGTACTATGTCCTGTAAAAATATTTAAGTTTATTTATTCAAGAGTTATGGATTAATTTTATGTTATTACTTGGTTATGGGCTTATGGCATCATTTGTTCATTTTCGTTAGGCAGAAAAAGAATAGTATCAAGTTTTCTCACCATTACCTAATACTTCTTATTTCCTATTATTTTAACCAAGTCATAACCAAGGAGGCTCAAACATCTTGGAAAGATATTAGCCTTTGTAAACATATCTGAGACACTTATTAAGAGGTTGGGATCGGTCCTAACTTAATTTAGACATTTAAATAAGATATGTATAGAATAAATAACCATAAAAGTTTGCAAAGTATAAAATAAAATGTAAGAATAATTATATTTAGAAATATCATACCTTTAGAACTACTGAAGGTCCTTCTTCCTTTAGAATAATGCCTATACATTGTGAGATACTTTGGTACTGGTTTCTGCTCCCTACAAAACATCAATAGTTTTATATATACAACAAACACAATCCGGTCGGAGCGGGGTAAGGGAATAGTTTGATCTGTTTATTTAAGCTGAAACACATAATCAGGTCAACTTCTACTATAGTCAGACTTAGGGTCCTCAAAAACAGGAATAACACCAAGCGAGTAAATATACATGTCAAAATAAGTATATCCAAATATCATAATCGATACTATTTAGCTGTAGTAATTGTAAATATGATAATATAACCTATATTGATTCTTAATTTCATCTTCATTACTTATAAACACAAAATAAGCAACAATAATCAATATTATTTAGCAACAGTAAGTCTACCACTGATAATTCACCTACAAAGATCGACAATTCGATACTTATCACGTATAAACACAATCAGTTTATCTCAGATTAAATCACACAATTACGTCAGTTTTTGATAACATAAAACAACCGATATAATATCTAATTCAAAATAAGGATATGATACACAACTTAATCATTAGTACTCAACAACCGTTTTTCTAAAACTGATAGATCACATAAGTAAAGTTCGGGTGCCTTTTCATCAACTTTTAACACATAATGGATAACATTTTAAACAAAAGGAATCAAAACAGTAATATCAACTTTTTATCACAGAAGTCTTTTGGTGGACGATCACAAGAAAAGACTTTCACAATGTCAGTCTAAATCAACGATTTTAGCCGAATCTAAGTATAAACGAATATGTATGTATGCCCTTATTGGTCATTTTACCATATCTTGTGTGCTTATAAGTTATAAGCTAATCCAAACACTCAAAAAAAACCTAATGAGCTCAAATTCATACGGTATAAGTTGCTTAATGAAAATAAACATAAGCTATAAAACCAAGCTAATCCAAACACCAACTTAATATCACGTGTATGTATCTCAGAGAAAAATAGGTGCACCAAGACACCCTTCACAAATCTGAAACTGATAAATATTGGGCTTATGTTGTTCTCTAAAGTGAATAAAGCCACAAAAAAAGCTAATCCAAACGCCCCTTATAGGTCATTTTACCATAGCTTATGAGCTTGTTATAAGCTAATCCAAACACTCAAAAAAACTTATGATCTCAAATTCATACCCTATAATTAAGCTACTTAATGAAAATAGACGCAAGCCATAAAACCAAGCTAATCATACCGAAAACTTAATCTTATGTGTACGTATATGTATCTCACAGAAAAATAGGTGCATTAAGACACTCTTACAAGTTTGAAAAAAACAACAAAAGCAAAAACAAAAATAAAAAACTGGCCTTATTTTGTTCTCTAAAGCGAATAAAGCCACACACAAAAACTAATCTAAACACCCCCTAATTTGCTTCTAACTATTGGTGGTCTTCTTGTGCTATTTTACTATGCAATTTATGGCTGTAAAAATAATTTGTTGAGGTTTATAGATATACCTTTTGAGCCAAGTTAAGGGTCACACTCTCTGACACGGATCCATTTTGTAAAGGACCACTTGTTCCCTTAATTACAGGACACCCACCTACGCAATAAGAAGCAAAAGCACATAGTTAGTGACACATAACTTCTCTCAATCAAGCTTACGTATTTGATATAACGACACGAAGTTTGTTGAATATAACATAATGACACTTGGGCCTTTAATTGCATCTTTGTCCGCTTAGGTTGTCTAACTGAAAATAGATGCTGTCTTATTTTACAATAGATGAGAGCAATATATCAGCAAAATTAATAGTAAAACAACAAAACTACAGTCAACTAAACACCCCTAAACAAAAGATTATCATGAAACCATAAAGGCCAATCTATATCTATAGTGGCCTTTGTTGTTTCTTACTTTAAACATTCTAAATACTCTTACCTAAAAGAACACATATAATTAACATGAAATCATGTTCATTTGTTACTATTAGTTTATTTAAAAATTAAGGATGTTTAGACAAAAAGTATACCGGCTCACCCAACACGTTTTAGCTCATAAAAGAACAATGACATGTTTCAACACAAAAATGTTGTGACCAGCTCTTAACTGAGAACATAAAACAATTTAATACCTTCTCAATACCACAAGTATCATGATTGCGAGATCACCATCTGCTCAAACCTGTAATTAAATACCCAAACGGAAGAACATTGATCTTTCATTTCTTTTCTTTTCTTTTTTTAATCTTAATTTAACATCATTAAATTTGTGTGGATTACGTTAATAGAAAAAAGTATCCTACATTTTCTAATTTAACATCACTAAATACTGCTGATTTACCTAAAAATTCAGCATTCTTCTGTAAATGCTCCATCACAGACCGACGACCGCAACCCATAAACTACAAAAACCACATACATGCTTGATTAGTAAACTACATACATGTTTGATTATACTAACCTTGCCACTAAAATTATTCTTGGTTCTCAGCTTCTTTTCAACATCTTCATACATTAACTCAATCACCGCACCAAATGAGCCAGAAGTCCCATTAAGATGAAATTTAAAGTTTGGTTTCTTACATTACCTGTTTCTCGGGACGGCAGCAACTCGGTTAGTGCTGACAAACCAAAACCTGTTACACAAACACAAACAAAAATTGAAAACAAAACCTGTTACACAAACACAAAAAAAAAAATTGAACACAAACATAAACAAAATTTAAACCACTTTAAATAAAAAGCAATGATACAAACACGGACTGAAACAACTACCTGATTGATTGTTGAAGAGTATAAATTCGATTTGCTGACTCACCACGTGCTACATATTTGGCCTACAAAAAAATGATGACACAAACATGGTTAAATCATGAAAAAATGAAGCGGCTACAATTCTAAAACAACATCAATTATATACCTTTCTTTATAAATTGAATTAAATAACAAAAACGAAAATCATGATAAAAAACACCCAAATCAAAGGGTATTAATAGGATGAATATGTGAATGCGTGAATCACACATTTTAAAAACGAAAATCAATGCGTATAATTCTTCCCCTTTGTGATGTGAATGCGTGAATCAAAGACGGAGAGAACATAAATAGGATGAATTATAGAGATGATTTTGAATTGTAGAATTGGAAATAAATGGTATTAATGGGTTAATAAAAATAGGATGAATTGTAACTGACTGAGGAAGGAGTCGTGTAAAGGAAGATGAAAGACTTTTGTAAAAAGTGTGCATATCAATTATGGATTTGTTATAAATGGTAGAGTTTTAATTTAATGGTATTGAATACGGAGTACCTTAAAAAAATAAGACACAGAAGGAGCGGGCATGAGTTTGAGGAAACGCTCTAAAATATTAAATGGTCTTTAATGGTTTACAAAAATAACACAAAGAAAGCTTATTTGACTACTGTAAAAAATTGATGCATAAAGGAGGTGTATATTGGTGCTAATTAGGAAGTCCACATCATAGCATTAAACTAATTTTTAATGCTTGGTGCTTAGAAGAACTTGTACAAAAGCTTATTTTATTAGAGAAAATAGATTTGTAAAATTTATGCCATTATAGCATTTCTCGACTGTTATAAGCAGTGGAACACGCGAACTCAAACCCGACCCAACCACCATCGCTCCATACATCTATAACTTCTAATAAACGAGAAAAATTTACTACCCAATGAAGCAGCCCAAAAATTTAATTCTCTTACGTGTCTCAATGGTGATTGGTTGGACATTTATAGCGTACAACACCAAAGCTGCATCACTTTTCAACTAACTATACACGTTCTATATTTTTTGCTATCAATTCAATTCATTCTTCAAAACCCTATGTATTTTTGTTAAGCAATTAATGTCATAAACCAATTCAATTCATTCCTAAAATTCAATTAATTTGAATCACATTTGTAACCGAATTTCATAAACCAATTCAAATAAGTCAATTAAGCATATAAAAAAAAACCATCTTTGCTGTAATTCACTTCAAAATTCAGTTTCAATTTACCAATTGTAAATGTTAATGCATTCAAACAAACATCCAAAAATAACCTATGAATTGGTCTGTATATATTTGATTCAAGCATTAACATTAACCCTAACAACCGGAGAAGATGCCTGAGGTAAATTTACTACTTTCAAATTCATTATTAGTGAGCTTAACTTTTTATGATACTTATGCAACTGTTTCCTTTAGTCGTATCTCTGAGATTTTTTTATAATTTTGAGTTTTACTGACTTGAGTGGCTTTATGTATATTCATCGTTGCAGACCTGCATGGATCTATTTACTGAAATTTTAAGCTTAGGTATATAATGGAATGATCATGTGCATCTTTGACTATGACTTGGTAGTGCTTATCCAAACAATGCTTATGCTAGGAATTAGTATTTGATTAGCCTTCTATGTATTTTTGTTAATTGTTTTAGTTAGAGTCGAATCAATGTCTACACACCCTATAGGCTAAGAGGAAGACCTCACACTACTAACAAACCAGATGGTAAAATTATTAGATTGTGACCAAAATTAATAAACTTTGATAGATGGTTAAGTTTAATTGATCTTTGTTGATTGTGGAAAAATGGACCTTGGCAGCTTATATTGAACCGTTTTTTCCCTCTTAAGTGGCACATACTTAAGGACATTCCTAACACATTAAGGCACCACATCTTTCTTCAAGATAATAATAGTAGGCATNCCAGATGTACCCTGAAATCTGACAAGGTGTATTTTCTACACATAAAGTCCCCAAGATCACGGGATTTTTAGCTTAATAGGGATATAAGTTATGTTCAATGTTTGGTAATTTCCGCCGAACATGGTTATAAATCTAAATGCAGCCATAGAAGTAAAACCGTCATGAATCTTTCATTATTTGCTAAAACAGAAAGTTAACTGAGATCACATTGCGGGGATTGTAAACCGTATATGAACAATATTTTTTAAAGATTACATTCAATGATTATACTCCGTTAATCTTGCACCATACTTCTGTTATGTCACATTCTTCTTATTCATGCTTTTCTAACAGAATACTATGATCATGGGACCCAATTGAAGAGTTCAAAGCGCAAGTGTTTTCTGATGCAAAACAACTACAAGTGGGTCAATGTGTCACCTCGGGCATGATCATCCAACACTGTCATGTATGAGTAAGTGTTTTACTAACCAAAACTACAACTACTTAAACTTTGCTGGTACAACGTCTTTCTTATTTGTTTCCTTTAGTTGTACATCTTAGAGATTTTTTATGATACTTATGCAACTATTTCCTTTAGTCGTATCTCTGAGATTTTTTTATAATTCTGAGTTTTACTGACTTGAGTGGCTTTATGTATATTCATCATTGCAGACCTGCATGGATCTATTTACTGAAATTTTAAGCTTAGGTATATAATGGAATGATCATGTGCATCTTTGACTATGACTTGGTAGTGCTTATCCAAACAATGCTTATGCTAGGAATTAGTATTTGATTAGCCTTCTATGTATTTTTGTTAATTGTTTTAGTTAGAGTCCTATCAATGTCTACACACCCTATAGGCTGAGAGGAAGACCTCACACTACTAACAAACCAGATGGTAAAATTATTAGATTGTGACCAAAATTAATAAACTTTGATAGATGGTTAAGTTTAATTGATCTTTGTTGATTGTGGAAAAATGGACCTTGGCAGCTTATATTGAACCGTTTTTTCCCTCTTAAGTGGCACATACTTAAGGACATTCCTAACACATTAAGGCACCACATCTTTCTTCAAGATAATAATAGTAGGCATGTTACTTACAATAAGGACACTCAGTAGGTACTTTTCTTAAGAATTTGGTTTTTACCCATTTCATGATTTGCCATATGGCCCCTGCTTGAGATATGATTTGCCCATCCCGCTTGAGATTTGATTTTGACCCATTTCATGATTTGCCGATATGCAACAGTTAGAGCTTGAAATATGAGTGATCGAGTATATATAAGTAGATGAGGTGGGTAGGTTTTGGATGGTTAAGAACATAACTATCATAATATAAGACAATAGTCCTATCTTGAACGTTCGGTGTGCACACATTGTTCTTGGCATGTGCATTAATGCTACACATACAAATAGGTATCTTCTCTGTATATACATCGGGGTTTTAGAAACTAATTATCAAAAAACTCAAGGTTAAGTTTCTAGAGTTATCAAAGTTTAATTTGTTTCTGTGTGATCTAATTAGTTAAGACTTATTAGGGGATTGGATTTATATATATCATTAACTCTTCATTTTGCATAAGCTCCTTCACATGTTATAGGTCTAGATTAGCAAACTGTAGTTTTTTGAATTATTTTACCATGTCTAAGAAGAGTAGAAAACTATTGTCTAGACACACCTTCAGTTACATAGGGATTAATCTGTGATATATTCATGTATAGCGAATTAGTAATGTAACTGTGTATGTACCCATGATTTATAAATCTTTGGTCTTGAAAGAGGTTTGAGTGTACACATAATTAGAATCATGAAAGTACCACACCCAAATTGGAATGTTGTAACTGTCGTTGGGTATGTGAAAACTTTGAAAACCTGCTATGAAACCAACTTCTGTAATTCAATCAATTACCATAGATGAAAAAGTTAAGCTTAGTTAGTATGATTATGTTATGGTATTGCAGTATGGTTAGTGTGTGTACTGAAAGTGTTTTTTTTTTTTTTTTTTTTTTTTTTTTTTTTTTTTTTTTTTTTTTTTTTTCTGAAGACACCAGAAAGTATTGAGAATTTACCAAGCTCCAAAAAGAGAAAAAGCCGTTTAGGAGGTGTAACAGCAGGTAACCCATGTTATTTCACAGTATTCTGAGGCATATTTAATCTTTTCTCATTTAGAAGGCAGAAGGGCCGTAAAATACAAGATTTATTAGGCTTGTGACATAAAAAAGAAATAAGCCTTCATCTTCTTTGTGTCACCTATGCATTCAATTACTAATTTAGATGCTTGGTGTCAGAATATGTCTTTGGCTTGCTTGCTATTTACTCTTAAATATAGAGGTGATAAGGTGGGTGGGTCACACAACGGGTCAATGTAGTTTAAGTCGATTTTTCTATTAGTGAAAAAGAGTTGGATGGACGCGATTTTTGCACCAGTATTTGTCGTAAAAGATAAGATGATTACATTACTTTGCTTAACAACGGGTTCGACTTATTTTTTCAGACATATCAATGATGCAGGGTAGTCTTTGGGGATTTGACCAGTAGAGGTGATAAAACAAATGGAGCAAAGTCTATTATTAGAGTCAAACAAGAGCAAAGTCTATTTTTCCAGTTACCGCATGGATCTGCTGAGATATGAATTGCCAAATATGTGACTCTGTGGTATGTCTTTTGTATAGAAGATCCATATCCTAATAGTAGATCAATTCAGGAACCATATGTTAGTTGCCAATCCGTGGGTAGAGCTCATAAAATTTATTAATAAATAATCCCAAACACCCCTAGGAGTCCTTAAATATGCGTACTTGATTATTGTGACTGAAATATGTGTGTTAGATGTGGCAGTTTTGCCCCATTTACTAACCCACTGGACACCACAGTTGCAGGTTGTAAATTCATTTGTTGACAGGAGCGAGTAGAAATAAAATGTGTGTGTTAGAGTAGAAGTATTAACACATAGCATGCTTTCTAATGATGGTTAAAGTTATTAAATAAAATATAAAGTAAGTTATTGGCCCATAACTTTTAAATTATGTGTTGGTAAATAATTAAAAATGTCTTCGACTTAACATTTGTTATTTTCCAGGTATCATAATACCATGCTTTATTATATAAATGCTTTCTTTTTCCAGTTTGCAGGGTAATTTGAGGCTTGGCAAGATACTGGTCTCGACATAATACAGACTCTTATAATTTTTATCTAAAAAAGGTCATATGTTGTTTGAAACGAACACATGTTTATCACAACACTGAAGGGTGAAATGTTGTTTAAAGGTATCTCCAATAAACTTTTTAATACGTTCTCATAAAGATAATCGGTGACACGTGAATAACTCAAATGGGTTGATATTGTCTAATATGCTTACATTTTTTAACGTTTTATTGAATATGCATTAGATAAAAAGCCCATAACTACATTGTTAATAGTTAAATAATTAGGATGAAGCGAGTTAGGACATTTCAAAGTTTAACTCATTGAAGGTAGATGGTCAAAAATTACTATGTTAGTTACTCCTTATTGTATTCACTTATTACATGAAAAGGAATATTAAGTGCTTTATAAGTTTCCAGTAGATATATTACTAACATGTCTACTTTTTGCAATATAATTTTTGACATATCTCACTATTCGTTTGACTTAGTGATTTAATTTTCATGATTCTAGGAACATGCTTTTCACGATATGATAGTAAGCCCAAATAAATACAATTCCTTTATATTAGAACATACTCTTAACGCTATGGTAGTAAGTCCATCTGATGTACGTGTGATTAGATTTCCGTAAGGCTATATTGTTAGATTTTGAAATAGCTTTGTTTTATTTCATGTCCATACTGTGCACTTTTAAATTTGAATAACACTGCTGATGTAGTTTTAAAGACATATATATAAAGTTCACTGATGAAATATACAACACCATTTTATTTGCATTGCTACAGAGTAACAAGTTGGAGGCCACTGTTAGAATAACTTTGTTCCCTGGCTTTAAACATAGTCTAAATGAAAGCCATTATGGTACTGCAGATGTACGGACGTACTAGGAGAGGTTCAACCTGAGTATTGTTTTGTGTCGCACCCAAAACCTCTTAGTTTTGAATGGTTAAGACATTAGCCAATAAGTGTAAGGATTTCAAGGGTGTAGTTCATGGGTTTAATTTCTAACCTTTTAATGACATATTGCCATGTAAATTTGAAGAAGTTTAGAATGAGGTAAAGTATCATTCTACAACAAAAATCGCCCATAGTAGTATGTTTATATTTATCAAAGTAATATTTTTCTAATGATCTATTTTTCGTATGTAGTTTGGTGTCCAGGCCAGACAACGAGCTACAAATTCCGTCTCAAATATTAAGGAATTCACATTTTCCACTCATGCAGAGTTCATGAAAATGTTTCCCTTTTAAGAACATTGATGAGTTGTATATAATTCAAGTGTTTATACAATATAATGTATTTTTATATCTTTTAAGTTTTAAGTAATGTATAACCCATTCCAATTGCCAAAATTGACCTGATTGTGCAATGGTATTTGTATGACATTGAAAAGGATTATTTGAAATTATTATATGAAACATCTACCCTGGCAATTTAGTGCATGAGCGAAGCTGCTAAAACGTTATAACTTCGATTTCTATTATACAAATTACATCTTTATCAGTGAGAAAATATCGGTTGTAGGGGCAATGATCAGTTTTATTGTCGTTGTTACTGTGACGTTGGTCAAAATATTGTTCTCACAATTTGCCATGATGAAGAAATATGATGGTGAAGTTATAGTGATTAGTAATACGTCTATATATTCATTATACAAGGGACTAGGTAATTCTTTTAGGCCGTGCTAAGCATGGCCCAAGGTAGTTCCACGTCCGTTTGTTTATGGTTGACGACAAGACATTGTTAGTGCATCTTTAAAACAATCGTACTTATGGGATCAATGCAAAGTTTTCAAGCTAACCGCCAACATGAGGTTGACTGTTCACGGCCTAAAGATGTGAACGAGATATGGGATTTTGCAGAATGGATATTGAAGGTAGGAGACGGAGAACTTGGAGAAGCAAACAACAGAGAGGTTTTAATAGATACATACTAGAATCTATTATTGATTTCACTTATCCAAACCTTTTGAATCACATAGATGGTCCGTCATACTTTCAAGAAAATGCCATTCTCGCTCCAACTCATGAAGTCATCAACGGCTTAAAATTGCGACAGTATTGAGAAAACTGATCGTGACGCAATGATTGATGAATCCGTTTTCTCACCAGAATTCATCAACGGCTTAAAATTCTCAGGGTTACAAACTATAGACTTGTGTAACATGACACGAGTTTAAATTCTTCGATTATCAAGAACTTCTATTCAAGCACAGATAATTAACGGAACACATTTTGGAAATAAGGTTATCATACATAGGTTGAGAATAAGTCTATCTGATAAACGTTTACCTCTAAAGATCATGAAGAAACAGTATCCTACTTCAGTGTCATTTGCCATGAGAATAAACAAGAGCCAAGAGTAATCACTTTCAAGAGTTGGTTTGTACCTGCCACGTCCGGTTTTCACACATGGACAACTATATGTGGTTCTTTCGCGTGTCAAAAGTAAAAAAGGTTTGCAGATTGTTGTTTCTGATGCGGATGGTAAACTATCAAAAACTACTACAAATGTAGTCTACAAAGAAGTTCTTCAAGGTTTATGACCATGTTTTGTGACATTTTATTTATTTACACGTATTATCAATCACAAACATATTTTTACTTACATTTTCTTTTACTCTTATCAGGTGCTCAAGAAATGTTCATTAGCTTATCAATTAATTATCAGTCACTATATACATTTGCTTTTCAAGACCATGGGGATTGTAGCCCGCGCGCATGGACGTTTATTAGATTAATAGTTACATTTATGTTTCTTTATTGTATCATTCACGTATTTGATATTACCCCATTAAAAAATAATACAAAATCTTCAACTTCATTGTTTTTCTTACTTTACCCACACCCTTAATTTCTTGACGCATTAATTCTTCTAAAAACCCGTGGATTCCACGGGTCTATAAGCTAGTCGTCTTATAAAACCAATCTATCTTTCCTAGTTATGGCTTTTTATATAACAGCGGTGACGTAGGATTATATCACCCACAAGACAACCAAACACCTTAAAAACCCAATCTATCTTTCCTAGTTGTTTGCTTACCTTTTTTCCATTCAACTACTTGCCACTTTCGTCCTATCATCATCATCGTCGTCTATCTATAAAACCCACCCACCATTTTCNCATCAACAGCTTAAAATTGCGACAGTATTGAGAAAACTGATCGTGACGCAATGATTGATGAATCCGTTTTCTCACCAGAATTCATCAACGGCTTAAAATTCTCAGGGTTACAAACTATAGACTTGTGTAACATGACACGAGTTTAAATTCTTCGATTATCAAGAACTTCTATTCAAGCACAGATAATTAACGGAACACATTTTGGAAATAAGGTTATCATACATAGGTTGAGAATAAGTCTATCTGATAAACGTTTACCTCTAAAGATCATGAAGAAACAGTATCCTACTTCAGTGTCATTTGCCATGAGAATAAACAAGAGCCAAGAGTAATCACTTTCAAGAGTTGGTTTGTACCTGCCACGTCCGGTTTTCACACATGGACAACTATATGTGGTTCTTTCGCGTGTCAAAAGTAAAAAAGGTTTGCAGATTGTTGTTTCTGATGCGGATGGTAAACTATCAAAAACTACTACAAATGTAGTCTACAAAGAAGTTCTTCAAGGTTTATGACCATGTTTTGTGACATTTTATTTATTTACACGTATTATCAATCACAAACATATTTTTACTTACATTTTCTTTTACTCTTATCAGGTGCTCAAGAAATGTTCATTAGCTTATCAATTAATTATCAGTCACTATATACATTTGCTTTTCAAGACCATGGGGATTGTAGCCCGCGCGCATGGACGTTTATTAGATTAATAGTTACATTTATGTTTCTTTATTGTATCATTCACGTATTTGATATTACCCCATTAAAAAATAATACAAAATCTTCAACTTCATTGTTTTTCTTACTTTACCCACACCCTTAATTTCTTGACGCATTAATTCTTCTAAAAACCCATGGATTCCACGGGTCTATAAGCTAGTTTAATATATAATATTTCTTTATCTAGCATTTGGGAGACTCTTAAAATTTAAAACACCCCTTCAAGGTTCAACAAATCATTAAATTGACCCCTACTTCAATATGTTTATATTTTAACATCTTTTTAAGTTCAATATTATAACAAATTAGCCCCTAGACTCATTAAAATCTATCTTTCTCCTCATTTTTAGTTTAGTAATATACCAAACTAACCCTTAAAACCACTAAAGTTTATATTTCCACTCCTTTTACATCATTTTCTTACTATTGTTAACACTTTTTTTCGAAAAAATTTGTGGAACTTTTAAAACTTTATTTTAGTAAATAAAAATTGAACATTTTTCCACCCATGCAACTTTATATTTTAACACCCCTTTAGTTCATCATTATAATAAATTAACCCATAAATATATTAAACTGTATATTTTTAACGCTTTTAGATCATTTTCTTTATAACTGATTAACACTTTAATGAAAAAACATGTTATTGTTAAAGGCTTATTTCGTAGCTACGAAATGTTTTTTTGCACCCGCCGCACCCTGTGAGCAAAAATAACTCGTTATGGACATAACTCAAGTAAAGCTATTGAAAGCAGGATAGAGATACTTTCAAGTTCAAATGAACATGACGCATTATCCTAAATTATTTTATTACAAGTTCAATCACAATAACCGAAAAAGAATATTAGGTCATGTTCACTCATCTCACACAAGATAAATAAATAAATAAATACCCATAAATAAATAAAAGTTTTCTTTTTAATGAGAAGGAATTACTTAAAAAGTTATCTAACTTGTCACTGATTGTTTTTTCATTGTTTGTATTGAACTTTCAAATTTCGATCATTGTGTGTATTTTGTGATCATTTTACCCTTACTTTTTTTAAATTTCGAAGGGACAAAATAGTCACAAAATACACACAATGATCGAAATTTAAAAGTTCAGTACACATAATGAAAAAAATGTTCCGTATACATGAAAACAAAAAGTATCAAGTTAGATGAATTTTTAAGTAATCAGTGAAAAACATGGCCCAATTTTGCACTTCTATTACAAAATTGTAAATAAAAAAAGAAAAAAAAAAGAAAAAGAAAAATTATAGTTTTCAAAAAGTACAAATATGAAGGTTTGTTAACGGTCAGAAAAACAATTTCTTAAAAAGTCCCGCGTCTCCTTCTCAAACGTATTTTAGTTGTCTTGGTCAACTCCACTCCCTCAAACGGTTTCATTGCAGCAAGTTTTATTATAATGCATGTAGCTACTATAGATTGGAATGATTCAAAGTTTGAAAAAGATGATATCTATGAACACATTAATGCTCCTCAATGGATCGATTTCAATGCTAATTATAATCCGTATCTTCAAGACGATGATTCTTGGTTTTGTAGACCTGGTAAACTTTTGATAATATATTTGTTGGTTTTTTTGATTTCTTTATCGAACTTTTGTCCACAAGTGATAGAGTTTACATGGTTTTGAGGTTAATGTTTTTTGTTTTTCATTTGATGTTTGTAGAGTGTGATCATCCTAAAACAGTTGATGGTTTCTTCCCCAAGAGATTGCCGAACAGTTGCATGGTATAATTATTAGCTCTAATTTTTCTTCTTATTTCGGTATATTTTTCATGATTGGTTTGGGCAAATTTTGGGGTGTTTGGTATTGGGTTCTGAATTTTATTGTCGGATTATCGTGTTGGAAGTCACAAATAGTTGGTCTATTGTGTTTGGTTAGGGTCAAATAGTCAGTTTAGGCATACTCAGAATAGTTTTGCTTTGATTATCTATTTAGTTAGATGTGAATACTTGCATATGTGTATTGTGTATAGTATTAGTGGTTCGGCTCCATTGTAAAGATTGGGTGAGGCCCGTTTATGGTTTATACCCTACGAGGATTTCATTATTCTTGTTAAATAATTAGAATTTGTCCAAAAATGAACAAATTATCAGCTGATTATCTAATCTGAATGTTTCATGTCACATGATCACATTGAAAATGCAGTGCCGACCATACTCTTAATATATAGAAATTGGAGGTTAGAGTATTTAAGGAAATATGTTATAAGGATATGTTTCGGAGCTTCCTTCAGCAGTTACATGTGAATTACTTAAATCAGATTGGCAAGATTATTTGTTCTATGTACAAAGTACAAACTATTAATAGTTGCTTTCATTGAAATGGCCAAGTTTTGGTAAATTGTTTATTTACCTATTCAATGATTAAAAGATACTTATTAACGTTTTAGTTTACCACTACCAGCTAGTAGCTGTCTGTGAGTAAAGCTTCAAAAAAAAACATGTGAAATGTGGCATTGGATCTAAGTTATCTCAAGTGTCTTATGTGTCTTGTCTGTGTATAAGTTGTCGAGTAGCGCCACAAGTCGTGAGTATCAAAACTAAAAATATAATTCCTAATATGTGTGCTTTTAGTTAACAGTGTATTAAGATGTTGGACACTCAGTAAAAGTACTAGTACGATTGCTGAGAAAGCTAAGTCATACTGACGAAGTCATCTAAAAATAAACCCAATGAAATTAGGATCACAAAATTGTGACTCGTATACCCAATGTCACAATTAAGGATCTTATAACTAAAAAAAGTGAAAATAATGTGATTCTGTAACAAGTTTCTTTTTCATTTTTATGCCTAACTTGTTCTGCATCTGTTGTATTTTTTGAAGCCTCAAAGATCAGCTAATATTTCTGAGAACACTCCACCAGGTGCTTGCAGTATGAGGTGCAAAAAAAAAAGTTCTGATTACCTTTTGAACCATAAAGTATAATGGAACCAGTGTTAAGATGGTCAACTCCACAAGGAAGGTCAATGGAAATATCTCACCCCATTGTATCAGACATCAAAAGCACCTTATCCCATTTAGTTAGATATTTTGTAAATGTATAAATAGCTTTCTCTTTATTCATTTCATGTACTGTATCATTTCATAATTCAATAATACAAACAACTTTCCTCTCAAATACTGTTTGCTGTTATGGTATCAGAGCCATCACCGGTGATACAACCACCGTAACAAACTATCCTAACAACCTCTAACAACCATCCAAAACCGTCATAACAACCCCTAACAACCATCCAAAAAGTCATAACAAATTTTTCCGATCACCGCAAATTAATCCCCAAATCTTATTCTCCTCCATTACATCAATCATTTCAATCACACAATGGCTCGACCGCCCACACAACCACCGTTTACTCAATCACAACCACCACCAATCTTTACTGGAGAATCAAGCTCTTCATTAGAAGACACAAATTCAGTCAATCATCCATTATTTCTTCATCAAAACGATCATCCAGGTCTAATCTTGATTTCAAAGAAACTTCTTGGATCAGACAACTACAGCTCATGGAGGCGTTCAATGACAATTGCTCTCAATGCTAAGAATAAGTACAAGATCATCACAGGCGAATATCCAGAACCTTCTTCATCTTCTCAATTAAGAGCTTTGTGGGAAAGGAATAATGATATGATCATCTCCTGGATTCTTAACACAGTATCTGATCAGATAAGTACCAATCTAAGCTTTGTTAATACTGCTCATGCTTTATGGTTAGAATTACAAGAACATTACTCTCAGCTTGATGGACATAGAATATATCAGTTAAGTAATGATATAGCACAGTTGAAACAGTCAAATTGCTCAGTAGAAGTGTATTATCAGAAATTGAAAGGATATTGGGATGAGATGGATGCTTTAGAAGCACCATACATGTGTGTTTGTAACTGCATTTGTGAAAATGGTAGGCTGAATGGTGCTAGAGAGAGTAGAAAAAGGTTGATTCAATTTTTAATGGGTTTAGATGAGAGTTTTGCAAATCTAAGGGGTCAAATCCTACTTATGCAACCATTACCCAATGCTACTAAGGCCTATAGTATGCTTAGGCAGGAGGAAAAGCAAAGAGAGAGCTTTACTCCTAGACAATTGAATCCCACAGTTATGTCTCACTCCTCACAGCAATATCATAGGCAAAACAGACCACCTGGAAACTATAGAAGTGATGGGAACAATAGGGGTGATGGAAACATTAGGAAAAGCTCATTCAAACAAGGTGTGTATTGTGGTAATTGCCAAAAAGAGGGTCACTATAAGAGTGAATGTTATCAGCTTGTGGGTTATCCTGTTGGCCACCCCCTTCATGGCAAAACTAGACCAGGAAACAGACAAAATGATTACAAGTCCAGGACTGTGAATATGGCTGTTGGACCAGATGTGAGTTCCATCAATGAAGTGAAAGAGTCATCTGAAGATGCTGCAGTAGCTGCCAAGATGGACAAGTTGCAGAACCAACTGAATCAAGTTATGTTGATGTTGCAGAACTCACAAGGAACTGTTGATCCAAAGATTCTAGCTGCAGGTAGATACTTGTTCATTGCCTCTTGCATTGCTCATCTTAAACATGCTTGGGTATGTGACAGTGGTGCCACTGATCACATATGCAACCTTCTTTCATTAATGTTTAACACCAAACATCTCACCACACCTATCATTGTTTCACTCCCAAATGGTCACCAAACAATGGTGACTCTCACTGGTTCTGTTAGGATTAAACCTCAACTCACACTGCACAATGTTTTTTACATTCCTTCCTTTGCTTACAACTTGCTTTCTGTAAGTCAAATCACAAAGAAAACATCTCTCTCAGTCCTCTTTAACAACTCACAATGTATCTTTCAGGGAACCAACCAGAAGATTGCCCATGGGACACTCTATGATGGACTTTACATCATTACCCCTGATTCACCCACATCATCTGCTACACACACATCATCTGTAAATACCATTTGTAAGGATTCTCATTTGTGGCATCTGAGATTAGGCCACCCATCTGTACATGTCCAGAAACAAATAAAATCCTTACCTTTCATTCCAAATACTGTCACAAATTTTCAATGTACTATTTGTCCTTTGGCTAAACAAACAGCTTTACCATTTAAGGCAAGTGTATCTCATGCACAAACAAAATTTGAACTTATTCATGCTGATACATGGGGTCCATATAAACATAGCACCCTCAATCACTGTAAATACTTCCTTACACTTGTTGATGATTTTTCAAGAACCACATGGACTTATTTGCTTCCCACCAAACAGCATGTCACAACCACACTCAAGAATTTCTATTTTTATGTTCAAAATCAATTCAACACCACCATCAAAGTTTTAAGAAGTGACAACGGGACAGAATTCATAAATCACCAACTCACTGAATTTCTTCAAACCAAAGGCATATTACACCAAACATCATGTCCCAACACTCCTCAACAAAATGGGAGGGCTGAGAGAAAGCACAAACACTTGCTAGAAGTGGCTAGATCAATCCAATTTCAAGCTAATTTTCCTATCCATCTTTGGGGATATAGTCTTCTAGCTGCAACATACCTCATAAACAGACTTCCATCCACTCTTTTACACAACAAAAGTCCTTATGAAACACTCTTTGACACACCTCCTGACCTCTCAAACCTGAAAGCTATTGGTTGTCTAGCTTATGCTTCCATTCACACACCTAACAAATTCTCACAGAGAGCTATACCTTCAATCTTACTTGGTTATCCACACAATCAAAAAGGTTATCTCTTACTTTCTCAAGAAACACAAAAAGTCTTTGTTAGCAGACATGTCACATTTCATGAAAACATATTTCCTTTTCACACAAAATCACCTCAACCAACCAACACTTCATCTACACCCTCTCCCATTTTCTTTCCATCATCTACAAACCTTAATCCACCCCACCCCATCTTAACAGAACCAGTCCCAACACCTCACATAGCATCAGTCCTTGAACCAAACATAGAACCTGTCACAGAACCAATCACAGAACCTGTCACAGAACCAATCACAGAACCTGTCACAGAACCTGTCACAGAATCAATCACAGAACCTGTCACAGAATCAATCCTAGAACAAGTCACAGAACCTAACACAACAACACCATCAACAGAATCTGTCACCTCAGAACCACAAATCCAACCATCAACTACTCAGATTCCATCATTCATTCCCAGAACTTCAAAAAGAACAAAACAACCTCCAACAAAGCTCAAAGATTTTCATCATTACAAACCATCATCATCTTCCAACACTGTCCACAGTAAACATAACACAAACCACTTCATCAACTACACCAACATCACCAATTCTTCCATTTTACACCTCATCAACTCTCTGAAACAAGAAACAGAACCCACTTCCTATACTCAAGCATCCAAACATCCAAAGTGGAGAGAGGCAATGGACAAGGAAATAATTGCTCTAGAAGATAATGATACTTGGGAAGTTGTCATTCTCCCACCCTTCAAAACACCCATTGGCAGTAAATGGGTGTTTAGAATAAAATACAAAGCTGATGGCACAATAGACAAATTCAAGGCTAGATTAGTAGCCAAGGGACACACTCAAAAAGAGGGAGTAGACTACACAGAGACCTTTGCCCCAGTGGCAAAGATGACAACTGTTAGAACAATGCTTGCTGTGGCATCTATCAATGATTGGCACATTCATCAGTTGGACATTAACAATGCCTTTCTTCATGGTGATCTTCATGAAGAGGTATATATGTCACTTCCAAGTGGTTACAGCAAAGCTCATCCACCAAATTCTGTGTGCAGGCTTAAGAAATCCTTGTATGGACTAAAACAAGCAAACAGACAGTGGCACATCAAGCTTACCACATTTCTTCTTTCCCTTGGTTTCACACAAAGCCACTCAGATACATCCCTCTTCACATACTACACCAACACAGTTTCCATGGTTCTGCTCATATATGTGGATGATATACTGATAGCAGGTAATTCTTTACCTTTTATCAATCTCATCAAAGAGAAACTCAACAACCAATTCAGTATTAAAGACCTTGGAAAGCTGCATTATTACCTTGGAATAGAGATTGTCAGAAGCTCAAAGGGACTTGCTATAACACAAAGGAAATATGCTCTGGACTTAATTGAACATGCTGGTCTCATGAATACAAAACATGCCAAATCTCCTCTCAATCCCAATGAAAAGTTAACCTATGAAGAAGGTGAACCTCTTTCTGATCCATCTCTTTACAGAACTCTTGTTGGTAAGTTAATCTACCTCACAATCAGTAGGCCTGATATAGCCTTTGCTGCTCAATTACTCAGCCAATTTTCTCAAACACCCTATACATCTCATTTAAAGGCTTTAATGAGAGTTATCAGATACATTAAGTTAAGTCCAGGACAAGGCTTATTCTTTCCAAGGTATACATCTCCTATACTGCAGGCCTATTGTGATAGTGATTGGGCAAATTGTCCTTCTTCTAGAAGGTCAATCTCAGGTTTTGGAATATTTCTTGGCAACAGTTTAATCTCTTGGCACTCTAAAAAGCAAAATGTTGTGTCTAGATCCTCTACAGAGGCTGAGTACAGAGCTCTTGCAGACTGCTCTTGTGACATTACATGGCTCCTTTCACTTCTCAAAGATCTACACATCAAACCACAACAACCTGTAAAAGTTTTCTGTGATAATGTATCTGCTATAGCCCTTGCATCCAATCCTGTACAGCATGCTAGGACTAAGCATATAGAGATTGACTGCCACTTTGTGAGAGAAAAGATCAAGGCAGGACAAATACTTCCTATCTTTGTACCCTCCACAGCTCAAACAGCAGACATCTTCACAAAACCTTTACATACTCATCCATTCAATCAATGCCTTTCCAAGTTAGGCATGTGTGATCCTTACACACTGCCTACTTGTGGGGGGGATAATGGAACCAGTGTTAAGATGGTCAACTCCACAAGGAAGGTCAATGGAAATATCTCACCCCATTGTATCAGACATCAAAAGCACCTTATCCCATTCAGTTAGATATTTTGTAAATGTATAAATAGCTTTCTCTTTATTCATTTCATGTACTGTATCATTTCATAATTCAATAATACAAACAACTTTCCTCTCAAATACTGTTTGCTGTTAATATTCTTGGTTCAAATATTTTCAACATTTATTATTAGTTCAAATGAATCAAAAATGGTTAGTAGTCTCGTAGTTTCGATTTTGTGGGGTTTTACTTAAAGTGTATCTTAGGTAGTTTATTGTTGTAATGGCTAGGAAAATTAGTTAATTATTGTTGAATAATGATGATTCCTTTTACAGCCTTGATTTGGGTAATCTATTTTAACCAACTAATTTACCCGGCACTGGGGTTGGGGTGTGTCGAGACTTGTCACGAGATACCGATAGAAATTTTGTGCTCCCCAGCACTTATAATCTTGGTTCAGCTATTGACTTTCAATGTTAGGTAACGAACTTTGTAAAATATTAATATAACATATGAAACTTTGAAAAACCGTTAAAGTTATGCTATAACTGTCACTTTTGCAACCTGTCACTTGCTAAACCGGTAAAATCCACAAAAAGACAAATTTACTTTTTATATAACGTTTGTTGACCCATTGACTCCCACTTTACCAAATAACGTTTTCCCCCCAAAACACCAAGAACCCTAATTCCCAAAATCGCCCCCCCCAATTCGACAAGAACCCTCAATCTCCCAACCTCAACAGAAATCAAATTTGTGTAATCAAGATGAGAAAACCATAAACCGGACCAAGAACATGTTTTCAAGTATTTATCACGATCTATTTCATAATAAACCTTTCGATTATTTGGGAGGGGATATCAAAAGCAATAACCAGATGTTAGTTTGAAGGTATGTCATTTATCTGATTTATTTGATTTCAAGTCTAAGCACTTAGTTCATACTCCACTTAGGAGGCTGTATTCATTGCAAAGTAGGCACAAGTTAGATCTAGGCATCAAGAAAATTACAAATGATGATTGATGTTCAGGCTTTCTTCTAACACGTCAGGTTTATGAAACAAAGTGTTGTGGATATGTT